>APFE031350165.1:0-52625 GCA_000404065.3 Pinus taeda
CAAGTGGAAGTAGGAACTATCAGAGAGAAGACACTAATCAAGATCCCAAAAGATGACTCACCTCTCTGTAATCATCTATATATGGATCCCTCATCACAGAGATCCAGGGGCTGGAAGTTTGTAACTTATAGAGAAGTGTTGTTGGTATTCTGGTGTACATTCACAGTGTTAGGTGATTTAGCTTTTCTTGAGGTGAAGAAGGGCTTCTTAGCTGGAGGATGATGCTGGGTCAAAGTACATGGTTGTAATCTTCTTGCTACTTTTCATCTAAATAAAGCTATTCTTGTTTCCTTCCATATTCTTGTGTACTTGTTTATATATGCTTGTATATGGTTAATTCACATCTAATCCTGCATTATTTATGAATTTAGATCCTTGTTTCTTACATAGTAGTATGTTGCTGTGATTCCACAGGTCCTTTTAAAGCTGGGCAGACAAAGAAAAAGCGGCAAAACTCTATCATGAAGGTGAGGAAATCGAGCGCAAGACTCAGGTTGGCCCTCTTGGTTCTCCTCTCATCTATTTTCATAAAAGGGATCAATAGTAGACTTTGATTGTTTGTTTCTAAGATAGCCACCCATCTTAGTGGGAATAGCAGTATCTGAGTGGACACTATTCCCGTATAACAAAATGGCGACTCCAGTGGGGAGTGACTAGATTACTTGTTAGCTTATCTATCCTTGTTTCTTTTATAAACATACAGACGGAGCCTGAAGTCAAGCCAGCTAGCCTTCGAACTGCATTTGTCATACAAATGAAAAGTAGATCAATGCTGCTTCAGTCAATATCCATGTTTTGTTTATGAATTAAACAATAGATCTGCAAGCAATCTAATTGCCCTCAGTGGTGGTTCTAGTAACCTCTTAGATCACCCCTGTGTTTTACATACATTGATCTTTACTTATTCAGCCTAAACACCTGAACTAGATTGCAAACTGTGAGTGAAATCTCGTTCAAAGTCTTGCACTGCTACCATCGCACCCTGCCTTCAAGGCAGCCTGTATGCATCACACTTCAAGAATGGAGTAGGTGCGCTGCATACTGAGTTCACTGTCTAATAGGTGTGATGGTCAGGGAGGATTGACTTTACCCTCCGACTGTGGATTTTTCTCACTGTTTTCAGTCTTATTCAAGAGTTTTGCTGTCTGTAGTCAGTGCACTTCTGTGAAAACCCCCTTCTCTTGCATTATTCTGCCTCCTTAGTGCAAAGAACTATAAATGTTTTTATGTATTGTGCGTCGTTTTAGTTCTCTTTTGCAAAAGGTAGCATAGTCGAACTATCGTCTCTAGATCTGAAAGTGTCGTAGCTTTTGTTTTCAGTTTTAGAAAGCAATTCCATTGTTTTGGATAGTCGATTATACAATTACTGTTTCATAAGATTTGAATTATTAGTTTTAAAAGTGTCGAAAAACAATTTCCATTTCAAAATCGCAAAGTGTCCCTCTTGCTTTCACTTCGTTTTGAAAAATAATTTCGTTGAGTACTGTCGCTTTAAAAGTAATTCAACTTTGCACATAGCTTTCTTAACATCATTCACACATTAAGAGAGCTGAAAAACAAATACATGCATGTGCATTTGCATTTTGAATGCTTGGCTTGATTTAGGACTGTGCATTTAGCGTGTGCTCTGTGCTCTGTGAAGAAAAGATGCTTGACTTTATTCCCTTTAGTAGCTAGCATTTTCATTGCTGAAAGAAGATAAAACGTCTGTTTATCATCTTAGACTGCATTTTAGGAATTATACATACATCACGTGGTGAACCTGAAAGGCAAACTGTTAAGCAAGATCAACTTAAAATAAATTCAATGAGTCTAACAACGCTTTGGAACTTAATGCACAACATCTAGAGGTCTAGGCTAGAGACATATTCCGTTGTAGTAAAGCCTGGTAACTGTTGCTTTCAGTGCTGGTTGGGTGATTCCTCCACTCTGAGACGACAACTTCCAGTACGGACTTGTGCTCCCACATACGGTCGCGTATATATTGGGAGACCACAATAGGCTGCATCCTTTATCCTTAGGAAGCCGTGTCTGCCGCCCTATCGATCGTAATGCACTGAACACAACATTCAGGGAGATTGATTGCCGTACCGTAAAAAGTACTCTGCAGTTTTACGATTGTTTTGGTAATCCTCTCTGCCTAGATCTCCAGAGAAGTCCATTTTGATCCTTTTCAGACTCCTTAAAGGAAAAGGTCCTCTGAGTGCTTGTCACTTCAAGCTCAATAAAAATCAAAGGCGACTAGAGTCATCTTTTGTTTTTTCTTGACTCTTTAAAATTGAAAAAACAAGTTGTGTCAAAGCGTCTAAAATTCATTTAATTCGAAAAAAAAAATTCCCTTTTTATTTTGAGTTGATTAAGTAATCCGCAATCGTGGAAGAAAGTCAATCAAAACCCCGTCGTTTGCGGAGACTTACGAGTCAACCGTAGTTGACTCCAGAAGCGAAGCCATTCCGAATGAAGCGAACTCATTTAACTGGATCAAAGTCCCATTGGTTGGTTGGAGCAAGCACTCCAACATCCTCAAAGACTTCGGTTACTCTGAACATTTCTGGAATCCCTGCCTCTACAGAAGAAATTCCGCAACAGAAAAAGGACATTACAGCTGATCCTAGTGTGACGGTTAACACTTCTATTCCTGAACCGGCTCTGTCTACAGCCGATTCAGAAGGTGTTACTCCCCAACCATCTGCTGCTGCAGAACTTACATCTTCTTCGTTACCAGAAATATTTTACGGACCTGACAGTCTGCCTCTTCCTCCTGGATTGATTGCCATAGAATAGATTGTGGAGGATCCTCCATCTAGCACTCCAACGCAACTTTGAGCTAGGATCGCCCTGTATCCTTCTTCGTTATAAAATATTCACCCACCCTCGGAAGTTCCTGAAGAATCGCTGAGGAATCTCTTAGATAGGCTTAATATGTCTGAACAACCGTCAACGTCAAGGACTGTGTCACCCGACACAGCAACAACGGAAGCTCCTTCTGCTATTCCGACAATGTTCGTCGGCATGCCATCTGTCCCAAACAGCTTTCAATCACTGGATGGAGTCCATCCAGGGACTATTTCGACAGTATGGACTGTTCCCGTTTGTTCGTCCGGAATTATATCTGGAATCTCTTACGTTGATTCTCGACAAATTGATTCGTCACAAGGTCAATTTGGGAAAATTGGTCCCCAAAGGCAAATTATTCCTTTGAGCACTGGATTACCATCATATGGAGGGCCATATACCCTTTCATTGTCTTCCCCAGAAGGACAACCATGCGTGAGCTCACAACAGAATTTGGGTTATGATGCAATAACAACTAGCGGTTGGGTACCAGTCTTGTCTCAACAACCAAGAGTTGTATGCTCAATACAACAAAGTTCACCTATGACAAACATTCCCACTACGCCGGCTATTGTGGCAGTATCGCAAGTACAAGCATCACCAATTGTATGCCAACCTCAAGTTTCGCAGGTCGCCATACAACAATCTCTTGTACCTCCGACACAACCACAGTCACCCACTAGTGGAATGGCACAGGTTCAAATGGGGAACACCAATCCCCATCTTGGTCAAATAGTCAGTGTTGGACAATAGTCCATGGTTTCACAACCATGGCTGGTGCAATACCAACAACCACAATTCCAGCAAGCTTACCAAGGATAAGAGCAACAAGTCTTTGCAAGTAATGGGCAACAGTATCAACCATATCATAATGGTTATGCCCATCAACCTTACCAAAGTTACCAACATCAAATGCATTATGCTGGCATGCAAAGACCGACTGCTCAAACAATTCCATCTTATCCTGGGTATGCTCAACCAAGCTTGAATCAACAGTTGCCTTTTGTCGCAACTCTAGAGTTACCGGATCTAAGTCGACTAACGAACGATACAATTGCCTACGCCCCTTGGTGGCCAGTGATTCCACACGAACTTCCGTCGGATATTCCTAAATTTAATGGAAATCCAGGTGAAGACCCATCAAATCATGTGATGACCTTTCATCTATGGTGTTTTTCAAACACTCTCAATGATGATTTGATTTGGCTTCGCCTCTTTCAGTGCACGTTAACTGGCCCGGCAGCAAATTGGTATATCAAACTGCCTAGAGCTTCATTTGATAACTTCAGTACCCTAGCCACAACCTTTTTAACCCATTTTCAGTTACCTACCAGGTACGAAACAGGAACTGAGCTGCTTACCAATTTCAAACAAACGACAGCCACTCACATATCCGATCATATTCCTGAGTGGTGGTGTCGCCGTAGAATGGTAAAAACATATGTTCCTGATCAGCTGTTGGCTGAATGGTTTATTAAGTCACTGTTACCCGCTATTACAGAAGATGTGGCAAAGGGCAGAGACATCACTGAAGAGTAAGTTATTGCTCGTGCAAAATATCTAGACTTGATCTATACTCAGCCTGGCACGCTCTACGATAAAATCCCTGATGCTCCTAGACCAGAATTCTCTGTTCCTTTGCCTCCTAAATCAAACAAAGACTCTCATGTCGGCGATGGTGTGATAGATATGACAAGCACTAAAACCACAAAGGCCACATCGAAAAAGGCCTGCACGGTTTCGAATCAAGATGCAAATGATGAATTTCTAGCCTCGGAAGTAAATGCCGTGTCAACATACAAAGGCAAAGAAACCAAGCAACTAGGAGGCAAGAAGAAAAAACAAGGGAAGAAGAAAAACCAGGGAGACTCATCTCCTAGAAAATCTTCTGCAAACCCTTCTGGGAATGTGAAACCAAAAACTCCATCTCATATATGTGACGAGGATCACTGGACACGAGACTCTCCATTTAAAGAAGAACTTAGAAAATCCTTCAAAAGTTCAAAAACCTCGGTTGTATTGACTGATCTGTTTTCAAACCCAGGAACAAATCTGGTTGCTAGCAAAAATGCTTCCCATCCCAAGTGCTAATGTTGTCAGTCTCGAAGCAACTGAATGATACTCTTATAACGACAAGGAGTAAAGATTACGGGAATCCACAGATGTTGAACAACAAGGATAATGATCAACCTAGTAATTCAACAACGACTTCAACAGAAGTCGTGCCACCCATCATTCCTTAATTAACAATCAAAACGCAAAAGGGAGTAGTACACAAAATGACGTTTAATCCTCGTGCCCGACCAGCACAACACTATAATATAGTGGATGATTTAGCCTAATCGCCATCCGCAATGTCGACTCTTGAGGTGCTACAAAATTGCCCCTCCCAAAAGCAGGCTTTATTATTAGCAATAGGTGGGATCGACCCAATGGATTCCAATCTTGTATCTTTTAATCATAAAGGATATGACCCTCAGTTACCAGCTCAACTAGCTTTCCTCATTCAAGTGAAAGCCCTCAACAAAACTGTTCATAGAACAATTATTGATGAGGGGGCATCAACATGTATCATGTCGATCAGTTGCTGGAAAACTCTGGGGTCTCCATCTTTGTCACGGTCATCAACAACATTAAAAGCATTTGATGGACAAATGTACACCCCGTCTACAATACTAAGTAACTTGCAAGTCGAACTGGGGGGAAAAACAGTATAAATCGATGTTGAAGTCATCAATGGGAGTATTGATTACAACATCCTACTGGGAAGACCCTGGATATATGCCATGGCAGCTATTGTGTCGACCTACTTTAGGAAAATTGCATTTCCTTCCCAAAGAGGAATTACAATCATCGACCAACAAAATTTTCTCCCCAACAGTTCGCAAGTTACAGGAAGCATTCCAATGATCCATGGAAGCCCTAGCATGCTTCATAATATCACAGTAGGCCTACTAAAAGACCCTACGTTAATGGGAACATTTACCCTACCGCCTCCTACCAATTTGGTGGAAGTGGCTAATGTAGGAACCTGCAATATGATATCTTCCATTCAAAAGATGTCAGAAAACGATGTTAAAATGGATCATTCGTAGGTTTTGCCTCTAACCCCACTGGAAATATTATAGCAATCAATGTTCTCAGCATGGGAGACAAACCGGCATCAACGCTCGTCAAGCGTTTGGATAGATAGGTCTAAGGAATATGACACCCCTTCAGATCCTTGGTCGCAAGTACACCTTACAGACGAAGGAATCATTCAATCGATGATAATCGATGGGGAACCATGGGAAGATCACCACCATCATTCCCATATTCCGACTTGGAAAGAAGATAATTCCGACGACCTACAAGATCCTTCAGTATTTGACTTTCTGACGAATACTGTAAACACGGTGGATTCCGAGAGAAACATATCCAATATTGAAGTGACTATTGCCATAAACATCTCGACCAAAACAGATGTTGTAGAGAACATTCATGTTGGCAAATCTTGTTCTTCTTCCGAACTCGAAATATATAGCACTCTCTTTCGCGAGTTTAGAGATGTCTTTGCTTGGTCATATGACAAAATGCAAGGTATCGACTCGAGCATAGTTGAACATGAAATTAAGATGTATCCAGATGTCAAACTGGTACGACAACGGCTAAGGCAGGTACACCCCAAGAAAGCCGTTGCCATCAAGGTAGAAGTTGAAAAACTCCTCCATGTTGGTTTCATTTACCTCATTCCTCTAACCGATTGGGTATCGAATATTGTTCCTGTGAGGAAAAAACAAGGAACGATTAGAGTGTGCATTGATTACAGGGATGTAAATCAAGCTTGTCCGAAAGACAACTACCCTACACCCTTTATCGACCAGATAATTGATGAATGCGCTGGATGCAAAATCTTTTCATTCATGGATGGATTTTCCGTGTATAATCAAATAAATATTCGCTCACAGGACTTGAAGACTGCATTCATTTGTCCGTGGGGCACATTCGCATATCGCAAGCTACCCTTTGGTTTGAAGAACGCAGGGGAAACTTTCCGGAGAGCAATGAACTATGCTTTCCATGACATCAAAAACATCTTTCAACCTTATCTCGATGATCTCCCAGCTCATTCGCGAAAGCGGATCGATCATCCGCGCCATTTGAGAGCCATATTTCTACGTTTCTGACACTACAAGATAAGATTCAATCCACACAAATGTGTGTTTTGTGTCAGTTCTGGTCGTTTACTTGGCTTCTTTGTCTCAAAGGATGGGATTCGTCTTGACCCTTGCAAGGTTCAGGCAATCATCGATTTGCCTCCACCTTCAAGCCTGCTTCAGATTCAGAAACTCCAAGGGAAAGCAAATTTCCTTAGGAGGTTCATTCCAAATTATGCCGAACTAGCTAAAGGTTATACTCGTCTTTTGAAAAAGGATGTACCCTTCGTTTGGGACCAGGTCGCGCAAGCCTCCTTTGATGCTTTAAAAAAATCTCTGATACAAGCGTCATTAATGTATGCCCCTGATTATCAAAAAGACTTTAACTTGTAGCTGGCTGCAATAGATACGACCATAGCAATGGTTTTAGTTCAAGAAGACAATGGAATTGAACATTCTATATATTATTTAAGCCGAAACTTAAATGATACAGAAATGAAATACTCCTACGTTGAAAAGCTCGCCCTCGTAGCTGTTCAAGCGATACAGAGATTTCGACACTACGTCCTCTTCAGAAAAACTACCATTCAATCAGGTTGCAACCCCATGACTTATATATTGTCACAAAAGTTACTGGGGGAAAGTATTCAAAATGGATAGCAATTCTACAAGAGTTCGATTTGGAATTCAAAAAATCCAAATCAAAGAAAGCCCTGGTATTCACGGAGTTACTATGCGATCTCCCATCGTCGTCCAATGATGCAACATCCAAAGAAGCAATCGTGGATGAAAATTTGTTTCTGATATCTTCAAACGATTTGTGGTACAGAGATATAATCATTTATCTCTAGACACAAACATACAGGTCTAATACCTCACGCTCCGAACAACGACGTATTTGATACCAAGCCAAAGACTACGTGATCGTCAGTGATACTCTTTACCATCGTGGTATCAATACAGTTCTGCGGAGGTGCCTCACCCTTGAGGAGGCCGAAAAAGTCCTGAATGACTGCCATTCAAGCGCGTGTGGGGGGCATCAATCTGGTTATGCTATGGCACAATGTTTTTTACGAGTAGGATACTTCTGGCCAACAATGTTCAAAGATTGCATAACCGCAGTTAGAAGTTGTCATGCTTGCCAAATTTTCAATAGCAAAACCAGAAGACCAGCCGCATCGCTGCAACCAGTAGTAGCTATTGGGTCGTTCGCCAAATGGGGCATAGATTTCATGACATGTAACCCCACCTTGACTGGAGGGCATGGGTACATAATAGTCGCGGTGGACTATTTTACCAAATGGGCTGAGGCGATGCCTACATTAAACAATAGCGGCGAAACGGCTGCCCTTTTCTTTTTCAATCACGTAGTCTCTAGATTCGGCGTTCCATATGCCATAGTCACAGATCATGGATCAAATTTTCGCAATCACATGATGGTTGAGTTGGCTGCCAAATTAGGACTATCCCATGACAGCTCTACTCCGTACTATCCGCAAGCTAACAGACAGGTTGAAGAAATCAACAAAGTCCTAAAGCGCATGCTGCAAAGGATGATCAGAGTCCACAAACGAGATTGGCACCTAATCCTGTACTTGGCCTTGTGGGCATACCGGACATCGGTGAGAAATGCAACTGGATTCACGCCTTTTCAATTAGTGTACGGTCTGGAAGCGATCTTACTGGTTCAATGTGAAATCTCATCCCTCAAACTCGCAGTTGACCTTCTCCCCGGAACCTCAGAAGAAGAGGCTCGTTTCTTGGAATTAATCCATTTGGATGAAACCCACCATGAATTCAAAGCACAGTTCGACAAGAATGTCAAACCTTGCGTCTTCTCAGAGGGTGACCTGGTTTTACTTTATGACCAGGAATCCGATAAATTGGGAGCAGGGAAATTCAAATCGTTATGGATGGGTCCCTATATTGTTAAATGAGTATTAGCAAAGGGAGCCTACAAGTTGATGGACTATGATGGGATTCCACTGGCGCAACTTCGCAACAAGTTGTACCTCAAGCGTTACTATGGTTGATTTCACATAGTAATCCTAGTGCTTTTGTTACATTTTTGTTTTTTCCAAGAGCATTTAATTTGGTTAAGTGATCCACTTTTTGCATTCGTTGTAGATGTCGAACCTACTGGAACCATTCGTTGGATATGCCGACGGAGAAAGTCGTAGTTCGCCGAATCTGTCTTCTACGGCATGGGCCATTTTCAATCCCAGTGGCGAGTTAGTGAGTTTCAGAGGAGTGTGTATTGGTCAATTGTCTAGTCAATTTAACGTCTTAAATTGCTCTACATAAATTATCGATCTGGGTATCGTAAACCAATGAAGTGTGGTGCACCATATGTGCTTAGTTAACCTTTTTCTTACTTTAGTTTGTTTTTGGATTTATCTTTCCCTAATGTGTGATGGCGAGGATGAAAGTGAAGTATGGAGTATAGATGGTGATGGTTTCTACAGTGATTTTCTCAAACTTGAAAGTGCTTAAAAATAAAGCTTTAAAACAACTAAACTGAAATCAATTCTTAAGAGGAAGTAAATGCATCAAACAATGAACTAATGACAATGGCCCAGTATCCTTGCTGCTGAATGAAAAGAAAGAAAAAAAAAACTAAAAGAAACTCAAACTAAAAGCAAAGCAACTAATTCACACTACTTAAACTCTTCAGATCCTTTACCCTTCAGCTCAATCTACCTTGTGGGAAGCAAACATGAATAAGTTTAAGCAATATGATAACTAAATCACACTACAGTTAGTAATATTCTGATTTCTTGCTAGTAGAGTCACTTTGACTATAGAGAGAAACCATAAAATGGTGAGCAGTATGATATCTAAATAACAGAAAAATAAATAAGCAAATCACAAAATCAACAGGAAAGACAAGATGATCTCATATGCCAATAGTTATTAAAAAGATGAAAATATGCCAATAATTATCACTAATCTACAATCAACCGGTTGAGCACACTTGCATGAATTAAAATTGCATGAATGAAAAATCTAATCTATCAAACTTGAAAGCAATCAAATGACATAATGAAATCAAAGCAAATATTTACAAAATGAAATCTACTCTACCTTACATTCTAATATGCTCCATGACATCTACTTCACACCTCCTTCCATGTTGAGAACATCAAAGCTTTATTCAAATTCTTCAAAATTACAAAAACAAAGCTCTCCAAAGCTTTCAAAAGCCATCCAGGAAAAACTACAAACTCCAAGCTAAAGAACTATCTCTCATAAGTTAAGCTAACAAATGAAGGAGAGAGATCTCCTATTTATACAAAAGATGAGAAACCATCTCATTAATGAGAGTCCATGAATCTCTCCCTCTACCTCTAGAGTCCTAATCAAAATAGGAACTGATAAGACACATGTCTTTTTAGAGTTACAATACAATTAGGAGATGTGACACATATCCTCGTGATCTCATGATTTTTTCCACTCAAATTCGAATTTGGCCTTAGAGTGCCACATAAGGGTCTTCTAGAAGCCTCCTTTCAACCTACACATGTCAACAATATCAACCCATTTGTTAGGTATAAGCATATGCACATTATTTTCTAATTTTTAACCACAAATTCACTTAAAAGACTTAGAATTACTAAAGATTGGAAAAACATAAATGTGGTCCAATGATAATGAAAGTGGGATGAATGTGGTGACATAGTAGTGAAATGGAGGTGAATGGAAGTGATATAATGGACATAATAGTGAAAATGTAATGGAAATGAATGACATTTTCAAGACTCAACAGGATATCCTATGTAAATGTTTCTTGCATGGTCCAAGTTGGTGCTCCCTCTGCAAATCCAAGGACAAATCAATCACTGATCTTTTCCTTCGGCGCCTATTTGATCAACAAACTTGGCCTCATTGTCGGTCTATTGAGGCTTTAATCATCTTATGGATTATCTCTTCTATAGAAGATGCCTAGAAACATTGGCTATCTCTCCCTTCTTCTCGTACATATAAGCCTTACCTCTGATTATCTATTGAGGAATATGGATTGCACAAAATAGAAAAAACTTTAGAGATGTGGCCTCCTCTCCCAAGTTTGTCACTGCAAAAGCAATGGCCATTCTCAGTCATTTCCCCCAAGGCAAGGATATGCAAAGAGTTAGAGTAATAGAAGTTGAACATCCAAATCAGTCACTTCCATGGGCTTTTTTTGATGGGGCATCTAAGACCTCAAGGGATCATAGTGGTGGTGGATTTATTTTACACATCTCAAACTCTCACTCCTTTCACGTTTCTATGGGATTTGGGTCAAGTTTGAACAACTTTGCAAAACTATTGTCTTGCAGCAATATTTTCTCATTTTCCATTGAACAGGGGATTACTGACATTCAGTTGTTTGGTGACTCTTTGCTTGTGATTAATTGGATAAGTAGTGTAAAAGTTTGCAAAAATATTTTCCTATCTCGAATATCTGATGATATTATTAATCTAAAAAAATTATTTAACATTTTTCATGTCATCACATATTCAAGGAGAGAAACATGGAGGCAAATCAATTGTTTAAGGCAACTTTAGTTTTGGACCAAGGGTCTTGGTGTTCGTGAGGTTCGTGATGGTGCGACATTTTCATATGTTCATGGTCCATTAGTGGTGCTTGTTTCTTCGCAAGTGGGAGTTGTTTCTTGATTTCACTTTTTTTCTTTTCTTTTATTTCATGACTAATGATATGTGAGCTTATTTCAATGCTCATTTATGGCTCTTAGTTGAGAGAAAATATGTACATATTTTAGCTAAGTTTCTAGACTTGTTCCTAGACCATCTTTGAGAATTTATTGAGTTTGATCGCTCAACCCACACAGTGTAATTTCAAAATCTCGATGATATATGTTTTTGTCATATTTTTCTGGAGACTTCCATGCATATACACTCAGTGTGTTTACAAAATGTAATTCTTTTTTATCTTTTAATAAAAAATATGCTTTTTTATTCAAAAAAAAAACATATCATGGAGCGGTATGTTATGTGGGTTGTCGTTTATATTATATATATATATATCAATTGGTTTATGAATTATTTTTCAATATAATTTTTTTAATTATTATTTTAAAAGTATTTTTATTGGGCTTTTTCCTTAATAATTTTTGAAATTTTGTTTTTATTATTTAGTTATTTTTTAAAAATTAAAATGTTTTTTAATGCTCAGTTTGATTTTTTTTTTAATTTAAATTTTGGTTATATTAATTGTAAAATTATAAAATTTATGTTATGTTGTTGAAAGTGTTTGTTTTTTATGATTGTGTTTACATTCATGATTATTTTTGAAACCATAGTTTAGAAAGTATTACAGTTTTAATATCCAAATGAAAAGGATTGTTATTGATTTTATATTGCTAGTAATATGTTTTAAATTGATGGTTGATTTTGAAGTTTTGGTTGCAATAGTACAAGTTGTCTTAGGCTAATATTTCAAATGAGTTATAGTTTTAACCTTTAAAAGAGAAAAATTGCTCTCGATAGAACCACTCTTTGATTTACGTACTCATTTTTTAAGTTTTTCATAGTAATGATCTTGTATTTTATTTATTTTTAGTGCCATGGTTCAAAAATGTAATTTTAAGTCTAAGAAAAAAGTGTTACTAGTAGCACCACTTTAATTTAAAAGTCTTTTTTCATGCTTTTTATGCAAAAATATGGGTTTTGAGGGTTAAAGTTCTCATTTTGAAGTCCTAGTGCTTGTTAAGTTAATATTTTTATTAAGTTAGCACTCTATTATAATGAACCATACACTATCTTAGAAAAAGTGGGACCAATAACATACAAGTTTTCCTTACCTCTTACCATGAAAGCATATAATCTATTCCATGTACCTATTTTTAATAAACATGTACACGATGCTAATCATATCATTGATTGAGTTGTAATTCAAGTGGAACACGAAATATAATTTCAAACATTACCTTAGTGCATACTAAACATAAATGAGACCCCACTTTGGAACTGGACCATTATCCAAGTCAAGGTGTAGTGGAAACAATTTGGAGTATATGAGGCCACATGGGCACTGGAGGATGTAACAAAAATGGCATACCCATTTTTATTTGTTGTACAAAGCTTCTATTATGGATTATACAACATCGAGGAAAGTGTTCTTATAACCACACTCCGGCCCCTTGATCATATCTCGGGGCATGGGAGGTGTTTCTTGCTTTAACTTGACCCCCAAGGTTTCTTATGAAGATGGGGTTACAAAATATCTTATCTAGGGTGTGCAGAATTTAACTAAGATATCACCATCATGCTCAGCATGTCGAGAGATTTTTGGGGATATAAATTTTACCTCAATTTGAATTCCAGATTGAGAGTTAAACCTCTTATAAGTTTGGTCGTTTCAACATTGCCACGTCACCATTATACTACCACGTGGTGTCCATGTGTCCCCTGCAAAAATCTTGTGGCACTACCACACAAGCTTAGTGCAAGATCCACAAATCCCTCCGTCATTAGTGTATGCAGTCGTGGTCAACTATGAGCCTACACAATTGTGCAACCACTTGAAACCCCTAGATCCCTGAACCTCCAGATAGCTCAGTGAAGGGTCTTGTTATAACATGGTTCCATTAGTGGGTCAGTTTCCCAGTACTTAGAACAATCTCTGGATCACACTATATCTAGCTTGTGGAAGGGTGAACACCCTTCGCCAAACTCAAATCCATCGCAAAATAATAAACATGGGTCTCAAAAAAGTTATGCATCGTGAGCCCTACTAAAGGTTAAAGTGGTTGATATCTAATCTTATGAGCATCGAGACTCCCAAGGAATGAGAAACTTTTACCACCATCAGATGTCCTAACTCCCAGATTTAATGTAAAATTCGACCAAGGAAAATTTAGGCCTATGCAAAGGCATGGTCCTCTCCAACCCTTGATATTTTGGGCTTTTGGAAACAATGCAACCCAGGGAAAATCTAGCTATGGATAAAATTGATTGTTCCCAAGGTAACTACCTCCAAATGCTAAGAAATTTTGGATTCCCAACTTTTGCCCACTCACTAAATAAAGGAGGATTACAAAATATTTATGAGGCAAGGAGCATTATCCCAAAATCCAAAATTCCTAAAAATTAAGGTCTAACCTTGAACCTTGACCCTCAATAAATCCCATAGTGTTGCAACCCATTCACAAGAAGAAATACCTTCTATCTCTCTATATTATGAACTTCTAAACATTCAAGGTTATTACAGACCATAGTCATAGCAATACAGAAAGCGTTCAAAACTCATAAATTATCACACTATACATATGTAAACAACTACTAGAAAAATCCATGTATTAACTCATATCAGAACATATTAGGTACCCTATAAATATGGGTATTATCAGCTCCACGATGCAACCAATCATTGAAATCACAAGCATACAAGATAACTAGCAATGATTGTAACAACAATCTTCAAGCATTCAAACACGAACATTCAATACCATACTAGAGTTATTAACATAACAAGGTTATTATAATTTGTGAAGCAAATATGCATAACCTTTGTATTTATTTGAATATATTATAATGGTTGATAACTAAAGGATGTACTTCCACTCTCCACCCAACCATAGGCGAACTACCATTACAACCTTTCTTGCAGCAGGCCACCCCCAAACAGAAGCCAAAGTCTGTGGGAATGCTTTCTCAAGGGAAAATTCACACCAAAGGCTTGGTAGGCACTCAAAGATGGAGTTCATTGTCCAAATCATTTATCAATTACCCTCTTATAGTAAGCACCATAGTGATTTGTTGATTTTTGGTAGAATCGTATGTTCTCTAAGTCTCAAATTTTGCAGGGAGGCTTGGGCACATGTATTCCAAAGAACCTAGAGGGCGTTTTGGGAAATTCTACCCAGAAACAATTTTATTAAAATAATTAATTATTTTTAATGGGACCCTAAGTCTAAACTTAGGAAAATAAAATAATTGGGTATTAATCTAATTGTGGGTGTAAATTCTAGAAGAAGATGAGGATCAAGCATAAATGATCTTAAACATTGATTAGCTTTTAGTCTGGGCAGTTAATGTCAACGAGGAGATTATTTAAGGAGGCTTGAGGGTCATTTGGAAAGACACACGTACAGAGTTCAAAAGTTCGATTTTCTGAAGCAGAGCAGTTGTCGGGAGAATTTTTATAGTGAGTTGTTGCAATGTCGGGCAGGGATAGTTTGGTTGGACAGTCTTCTCCTAAGTTGGAATATGCAACAGAGAAGCAGAGAGACACCAGAAGGAGGCAACGCAGTACCAGAAGTCTAAAAATTTGCTGGAGTTTGACGTTCCGAGGCGGGAGGGTTTATGCCAGAGCTCCGAGAGGTAAAATCGTTCCAGTGTTGGGGTGACATAGTGCCTTAGAGGCTGACGCAAGGCCCACGCAGGGGCAGCGCAAAAACAATCTAGGACACATTGGTTCAGCTATTGAATCAACTAGCACTTGCCAGGTAGAGTGAGGTAATCTCACAAATTTCTTCTGCCAATCATATTTCTCTGTAACTGGATTGTCAAGAGGGTATCCATAAGTTGTATTCAGAAAACTACTGCATAATAATAAAAACCATTAGATCTATCGCATCGGTTTTCCCACCTTGGGTTTTTCTGGGGACATTTGCCCAAAAATAACTATGTCATTTGTGTGTATCTTTCTGTATTGTTCAGTTTCTTGTTTCAGCATATTATTTAAATGGTGTAGGCTACAATGTATGTAATTTGATTTTTGTCGTAGGAAATTGCAAATAACTTGTTCATGTAAATCTAACAAGTAGAAGAAATATCATCAGTGTTGCAGTAGGGATTCCTTATGGTTTAAGTAATTTTCACATGGTATCAGAGCAGTGCAGGTGAAGCAAGAAGAACAATTCCAGAGAACCCAGCACTGAGCAGAAAAGGAGGTCAATAAATTTCCAGGAGGTAAGAGTTCGAATTCCTAGAGGGGTTTGCATAGTCCAAGTCAGAGGGTAGAATTTCGAGGCAGTCTCTCTCTGAGTGAGTCAACAAAGAGAAGGGATTCGAGATCGAGATCTTGCCATGGTAGAGGTAGCAGCGTTGAAGCTTCAGCGTGAGGAAGAGCTAGTGGGATGCATTTTTTTTGCATGGCGTTTTTCTAGGCAGAAAGACATCAGAAGAGACGAGAAGCATTGTGAGGGAAATTTTCCTTAGTAGACTTCCCACCAAGAAGTTTGTTTTCTTATTGGCTAAGCAACAACAATAAGAAGTAGAGAGGAGTAGTTTGACATTTTCATGGAAGAGATGGCTACCAAGTGGGATGAGAGATTAGAACAGGTTGGATGCGGCATCCAACTACGTCATGTGGAAGGAAATAATGTCATTCCTTCTAAATGAGCATTCTCTCAATACCTATGTCGACAGCTTGGTGGTTGTTTCTATAGATGCAGATCCGCTGAAGAAGTACAAGGCAGAAATGGCAAAGGCAAAAAGAATGATCCTCGATGGAGTGAAGGATCATGTGGTATGTCACGTCGCTAGAAAAGGGACTACTAAGGAGATGTGGGATGTGTTATCTATGATGTATCAGGGATCTTCTGAGCAGTAGAAGCTGTACTTAGAGCAGAAGTTGAGATCTACTCAGACGTAGAAGGGGGAGCACATAGATTCGTTCTTCACGAAGCTTCAGGAGACCCGAGATGAGTTATCGATTGTGGGGTCTACACCTCAAGATTTTGAGTCAGTTAGACAGGCCCTCAATTCTATCTCAGATGAGTGGCAAGTCTTTGTCGAGAGTATCCTAGGCAGGGCAACTTTTCTGAATTGGGATGAGATGTGGGAAGCTCTTAAACAAGAGGAGTTGAGGAGAGACTTGGTCAAGTGTAAGTTTGACAGAAGTAGCAGCAGCAGGTTGAAGCCCAAGGAGGAGGATGAGAATCCATCCCTTGCATCGAAGGGGTAGCAGGAGCAGTGGAGGTGGAAGAAGGACGTCTCGAAGATAAAGTGCTTCAGGTGTGGTGAGATGGGTCACTACACAACACAATGTCCTCTCAGAAAGAAGGAAAAATATGAGAAACATGCTTCGAAGGTTGCGCCCGTGAAGATAGAGGAGGAGGAGTTCACCATGATAGTTGAGATACCTCTAGGAGGGAGGTGGTCTGATTTAGATTTGTAGTTCGAAAGAGCTACAGATGGGAAAGATCCTTGTGGAACCCACCTCTCAGATCAATTCCTTGCTATAGGGGCCCAAATCAAAAGTAGCAGGATGGAATAGTGTCGAATGGTGCCGAGGAGTTCCAGAGAGACAATTGCAATGGCTAGGAGTGCTAGAGACTGAACAGCGCAGAGCAGAGTTGGTAGCAATGCAGATGGCATAGAGTACAGGTCAGCAGTAGTGCAGTAGATTTAGAGGGCCAGCACAGAGACTAGCAGTAGTCAGGCTCCAGCATTCACATGGTATCATATTGAACATAGTTAACCAGTAATTTGGGATTTTTTTCCATTGTTGATACAGTACCAACAGCAGTTTGCAATCTCGGGGCAGTTGGTAGTGGCAGTGCCAGTAGCAGCACGGATGCAGAAACTCAGAGGGAGTTGCAGTACAGATACAGTGTTCACAATGGAAGGGTCAACAGAAGTATAGATGCAACATTTGTGCAGTGGTTGGTGGACAACATGTCATACATCAACAACGTAGAGGGAGATGTTACATAACAGAGTGATGCTTCAGCAGGTTGCATTACTAGAGCACATTCCTTGCTAAGAGGGAGTGTTCATTTCTAGTAGCATCGAATGTGCCCTAAGTCTCAAATTTTGCAGGGAGGCTTGGGCCCATCTATTCCAAAGAACGCATAAGGAATTTTGGGAAATTCCACCCAGAAATAGTTTTATTAAAATAATTAATTATTTTTAATGGGACCCTAAGTCTAAACTTAGGAAAATAAAATAATTAATGGGTATTAATCTAATTGTGGGTGTAACTTCTAGAAGAAGACGAGGATCAAGTAGAAATGGTATTAGCCATTGGTTATCTTCTAATATGGGTCGTTGAATGTAAACAAGGAGATTATTTAAGGAGGCTTGAGGGTCGTTTGGAAAGACACACACAGACAGTTCAGAATTTCTATTTTCTGAAGCAGAGCAGCTGTCGGGAGAATTTCAATAGTGAATTATTGCAGTGAGGGGTAGGGATAGTTTGGTTGGAGAGTCTTATCCTGATCCATAATACGTAGCAGAGATGTAGAGAGACACTAGAAGGAGGAAGCGTAGTACCCAGGAGGGGTTGATGCTGATCCAGAAGGGCTCACACAGAGGCAGCACAGTCCTTCAAGCAAAAGTCTGAAAATTTGTTGGGGTTTGACGTTCTGAGTCGGGAATGTTGATGTTAGAGCTCCCGAAAGCAAATTGATCCAACAATGGGGTGATGCAGTGCCTTAGAGGTTGACACAGGGCCCATGCAGGAGCAACACAGAAATAGTCGGGGACAATGTTCAGCTGTTGAATCAGCCAAGACTTGTCGGGTAGAGTGAGGTAATCTCACAAATTTCTTCTACCAGTCTTATTTATTTGTAACTGGATTTCTGAGAGGGAATCCAAAAGTTCTATTCAGAAAACTATTGCATAATAATAAAAACCTTCATATTTGTTGCACCGGTTTTCCCACATTGGGTTTTTCCACGGACGTTTGTCCAAAAATAATTGTGTCATTTGTGTATATCTTTCTCTATTGTTCAGTTTCTTGTTTTCGCATATTATTTAAATGGTGTAGGCTGCAGTGTATGCACTTTGAAGTTTGTCGTAGGAAACTGCAAATAAATTGTCCATGTAAATCTAACAAGTAGAAGAAATATCATCAATGTTGTAGTAGGGATTCCTTATGATTTAAGGAACTTTCACATGACTCATTTTCTCTCCTAAGTCCATTCACGGGCGTTCGCCCAATGTCTAGATGGGGTATTTCTCAATCTAGGAGATCGAATCCACTATCCAAGTGATTAACAAGTGTCTTTTCATAGCAAGCACCACAGGGATCTACAATCCATTATCCAAGTGGTTAACATATCTCTAGCAAACACCACAGTGACTCAAAATTCCTTGTCCAAATCATTTATCAATGATACAACAAGCACCATATTGATTTGACCATACATTAAGCCTCCCACTGACCACTCAAGCATATATACACATTTTAGTGGCCTCAACATAAAGACACATAGGGATTAAAGCCCAAGCTCTCTGAGCACTGTCTCAATAACAACTCGAGTCTTATTTAGCTCTCGTAACTCCTCACAATCTCTCTATTGTGCTTACCTATTCTCCTTTGTGTCCCTTCGTTATCCTGAAGGAGTGATATCTCTCAATTCTCAATTCTCTCTTCTTCTCAAATTCTTCTTTATTCACCTCCTATTTCTCTATTTTTGGAAATTATTCCCTTTCTAAAGATTCATCATGCCTAGTCTTTCCTTTATCTTGAGGGGTATGGGAAACATCCTATGCCCCCCACCACTCCCATCCAATCTCATAACTATTATCAAGCGATGGTATCCTGATTGGATTAGAACTTATTATGGAAAAAATCTTCATGTTGTACCATGGCTTATCAAAAAAATGAGCTTCCTCTTCCATTAGAGCAATGGATTTGTACCATCCTCTCCTTCAGTCCAACATTTTAATTTACATTTAATGTTTTGATTTTATAATCCATCTATTTAGCCAGTTGTGGCTCTTACACTGGTAGTACACAATTGTATTTACAAAACAGAGGGGTGATGAATAAGGGTTGTTATGGATCCCACCCCCTTGAGGGAACACATTTCTTGGTGCTCTATAATGAAAAACAAGAACATAAATTGAGAGCCATATTTACAGCTCTTACATCAATTTAGACATTAAACAAATAGGGTCCAAAGTGCTTCCATTGCACTTTGTCTTGTTGTGTTACTCAATTTTGGAGCACGATCTTCCTCTTATTTAGAATACATAGTGGTTCTGGTTGGAATTTTCCCTTAGATTACACCTGTATCACAGACCAATCAATGACATCATTAGTTTCATTTACATATCTTTCAAGCAAAGAAATGTGAAAACATTGTGTTCCTTCACTATGGGTGGTAAGACTGGTCGATAAGCCATAGGTCCAACCCTTTCCAAAATATGAAATGGTCCACAAAACTTGGGTGCTAATTTAGCACAAGATCCTAATTTCAATGATCTCTTACATGGTCTAATGCAGATATATGCATTCTCTACTAATCTACGTAACTCTTTTATTTGTCTTGCACTACCTTCAATTTATGCATGATATTGAGCACTTCTTGCTCCATTATTTTGGCATGTCTAGTCCAAGAACCACTTTTTTCACTAGGTCATTCTAGCTAATGGGAGTGTTTCATTCCATGTTGTATAGTGCTTGAAAAGATCTCATATTCAATTGAATTCAACTAATTGTAGGAATTCTTCCCATCTCTTTGGTTGATGCATGACATACATTCTCAACATGTGCTCTTAAATTATGTTTACTCTTTCCATTTGGCCCTCTATTTGAGGATGATATGATGTACTACAATCTATTTGGGCTCTAAATACAACAAAAATTCCTTCCAAAAACTTGATGTGAACTTGGCATCTCAATCTAAGTTGATCTTCTTGGGTATGCCACGTAACCTGAATATTTCTTTAATGAAAATATGGTTATGGCAATGGCTTTGTGGGTGGAGTTTACAATTATAAAGTGAGTTGTCTTATTTAACTTGTCCACCACCACTGTTATAGCATCATGTTGTTTGGATGTCTTTGAAAATCATGTCATGAAGTCCATGGATATGACTTCCCATTTTCACTCAAGAATTGGAATTGGTTATAACAATATTGTTGGATGTTTTTGTTCTACCTTGACTTACTGTTATTCCAAGCACTCGAAAATGCATTCAACAATTTCCTTCTTCATTCCGGGCTAGTAATACATTTATTTATGTTTGTTATCATTTTATGATAACCAGGATGACCTGAGTAAGGTATTCTATGAAACTCATCCATTATGAGCTTCTTTAAGTTAGTCACATTAAGCATATACCACCTATTTTTTAATAGCAATGTACCATCATCAATGAGCTTATAGTTTTTGCTCAATGGTCCCCCCTGGATGTTGATGTAAGCATTCTTTCACACGCTGGAAATTTTCATCATGTTTCAGTTCCTCTTTGATCCTTTCTTTGGTGTTAATTTCACAAGTGATCAAAGTTTCCAAGTGGGCTACTTGCAAGTTCCTACTTAGTGCATCTGCTACCTTATTTTCCTTGCATTTAATGTGCTTTATTTCAAAATCAAATTCATTGATCAAATCCAACCATATGACTTGTCAAACATTTAATTTGGTTTATTCAAATAAATATCTCAACCCTCCATGATCTAGCATCAACACAAATATCCCCCCAAGCAAATAGTGCCTCCACATTTCTAGTGCATGCACTACTGCTACAAGCTCTAAATCATGAGTGTCATAGTTCTTTTCATGCTCATTTGGTTTACTTGACTAGTAAAAAATTACATGTTCTTCTTTCTTCAAGACTCCACCTAGTCCTTCCTTGCAAGCATTTAGACAAAATAGGAAATCATTTTATGGATCTACTATCCTCAAAATAGGTGCATGCATGAGAAATCTCTTGAGCTACTCAAAACTAGTTGTGAACTCTGATGTCCATTAGAATTTGATTTTGTAACACACCCCTCTACTAATCCTAACCCCCACTAATGTTAGCAGGAGGAAGTTACCATAAATACTCAATTGCCAATATCACATTATGGGAATGGGGTCTAAATTTTCGACCCCTTTTTTACTTTATTAAAACTTAAAATGAATGAAGCTATTCTATTTATCTCATAAAGATGTTTCCAATGGTATAAATTTGCTCTGATCCAACTCTTATTTTCCAAGATATGGTCATCCATAAATTAGCCATTTAATTAGTGCTACCTCAACAACCTACCACGTGGCACCTACATGGCAAGCTCAGTCGGCCTCTCTCTGCCAGATGGTTGTACTATCATAGTTGCTAACCCGTGCATGTCATGGGTCACACACATACATATATAATTTTTCGACCCGCTCATACACATTGGACCCCCTTATGAGGATCAATGCACAATGCAAATATAATATATTGCATGCATATAATACACAATTGTGGGCCTCTCTCCTTGCCACCCATCCCAGAAAACCATCTCAGAAGTTTATCTCGTCGACCCTCACCTTATCTTCCAAGGACAACCCTTTCAGGTTTACATGGAACCCTGGTTTTCCCCTCTCCCACTATGTCCTTGCTTCATTGGAAGTTGCTTTGTGCATTCAAGCCCACTCCTAACATGTCCTCCTGGAGACAAAATCCTAAGAGTTATCCTTAGTGCCCCACTTGAAACCTCTAGGGTCTTAGGTCTGGGGTAATATGTACTACCCTAGGTCCTACCTGGTCCTTTGAGGCATGACACACCTATATCCCACATTACAACTATTTTGGGGGGTTTTTTGTTGTGATGAAGTGGCAATTGAAGACCACCAACCCCACTGCCATGTTTGCCGATCTCTTCTATCTCGGTGGAATTTTCCTTCTCTCCCTTTGAATTCTCCAGGGATGAAGTTTTGGGGCATGTGAAATGTGTTTGTGCTTCTTCTTCTCTATAGCCTCGATCTCTCCACCTTTGCACTTGGTTATAGCTCTCAATTACCTAGCCTACCATGCTTAAGTCTCCCAATTCTTCCAAGCCCTAAAATTTTGACTCCAGGGCATAAGTAATATAAGGATTTATTGGGCCCTTCCACCCTTGGAACTTATTCAAGGTGGTTCTATTATGCAAGGGCTTATTACAACTCGGTTCCTAAGTCCTTATGTCATTAAGTCTCAACCCCCACCTGATGCATGTGCACATAGATATAATCAGGGTTTGAACCTAGTGGTTTTTCGAAGGATATAGTCCAAGTTTTAGTTACAGAGGCTCTGATAAAACTAGAACCTAAGGCCGATATCTATCTTGTCATGTACATGGGTTTGAAAGCTCCTTGTATTGCAGCATACACAGACCACATAGACCAACCAATAAACTCAGGATAATTGAAAAAATAAACCATTCATGAAGGTGGATATTCCAGAGCATTTAAACATAGGAATTTTTCATTCCTCATTTATGGAAGAGACAACACTCCTCAGGAATTAGTATAGCAATAATTTGACACAACAATCATAGATGTAATACACATAGTCATAGACGTAATATTAAAAATCACATAACATCATAGTGTACTTATCTTATAAGAGATATGGAAACTGAGAGTGGGACTCTAACTCTCCACCCAACCATAGACAACCTATAGCCATTGTTACTTGTAGTTGTCACCCCTGATCTATATTCCAATGCTTGAGGTGGAGTGCTCCTGAGGGAAATTTCACCAATATTACAATTAAAATAGGGTGCCACCAAGCCACTCTACCTTCTTCCACCAGCTACACAAGTTTCCATTCTGACTTTTCATATATAACTAACATCCATACAAGGATATGTCAAAGTAGAGAGTTTCAACTCACTTTCAAGAGAAGAGAGAGTCCACATAATAGAAGGTTCATCAGTGGATAATCCACTAAAGGGAAAGAAGACACATCTACATGTGGTTTGTCAATGATTCAAGCACTAGAGCATCATCCCCAAGGAAACTTCAGGTGGTTCAACATCCCTCAAGCACCTAAGTGACTCTTTCCAAATGAGTAGGTTCACAATCCACAAGCTTCTAGTGGTTTCTTCAGCCTTATAGGCAATTCATTGCTCTCTATAATGCATTTTATCCAGCAAGCCTTTGTGAGGTTTCTTTACTTGGTTCGATCCCCTCAGAGCTAGAAAATTTCCCACACGAATACCTGCTCTCCCTTTATTTTACAGTGTTCTCCTCCACTTCCTTGTGTATGCACGAGAGGTTTATCAAAGTGCATTCTCCCTTTAATATCTCTACACACGAGAGAATACAAGAGTGCATTACCCTCGTCGTCTTCTTCTTTTTTCCATCTGCATATGCATCCCTTTTTCTCCCAAATAGACTATTTGTTTGTCTTTTTCCCTACTCCACGTCGTCAACAGCTTAGGATAACATAGCTCGCACTATATTTAACATTTTATCCTATTATTTCTTTATTTTAGGACTTAAAGGACACTTAGGCTTGTCCTCTTCTGTTCAGTTAAATTTATTTCCCAGTAGTCCCATTTAAAAGCACTCATCTAGCCAGGACTTATACTTAAACCAACAATTCCCTCAAGCAATCTCCCCCCCCAAGAAATCTTGAATTCGTGTCCCTTCTCTCAACCTTTAATTAATTACAATTTTATTTACAATGGAAAATATTAACCAGGGGATATCATGGATTCCTTTCCTTTGTAAGTTTGTGATCGAATGCCCAATCTTAGAAAAATCTTGAATGAATCATTGGTAATATCTGGATAATCGCATGAAGGATCTAACCTCAGTGACATTTTGGGGAGTAAGTCACTCCCTTATGGCCTTGATATTTTCAGAGTCCTCCACCACCCCTTCCTTGGAAATGACGTGTCCCAAATATTGAATTTGTGATTGGAAGAAATCATATTTGTTGAGCTTGGCATAGAACTTTTGCTCCCTTAGCAACTATAACACTGCCTTCAAATCCCCTTCATGTTCTTCATTATTTTTTTAGTAAACTGAGATATTGTCCATAAAAATAGAACAAAATTTTTCAAATAATTATTGAGGATGTTGTTCATATGGCACATAAATGTGGTCGAGGCATTTGTGAGCCCAAATGGCAGTACCACAAACTCATAGTTCCCATGCCTTGTCCTAAACATTGTCTTATGGTTGTAATCATATTTAATTTTTCTCTGATAATAACTGCATATTAAATATATTTTAAAAAATATTGCAACCCCTCTCAGCTGATCAAATATATCATCAAAAAAGGGAAGCACGTATTTATTCTTCACCGTGTATTTACTAAATTGTCAATAATCAATGCACAACAACAACATGCCATCCTTTTTCTTAACAAATAACATTGGGGATCCCCATGGTGACATGTTGGGTCTAATATATACCTTATCCATCATTTCCTTCAACTATATCTTTAACTTTACTAACCTTGCTGTGCTCATACGATATGGGGCTTTTGAGACTAGCACTGCTTCAGGAATATTCAACTCAATGGAGAAATTGATTTCTATCCTAGGTGGCAACCTTAGTACTTCTTCTGTAAATACATCATTGAATTTCTTTAAGATAGGTGGTATTATTTTCTTAAATTATTGATTTCATGTACTTTGATCAATTGGATCATAAACAAAGCACACCCTTTTCTACTACATTTCTTCACCTGTAGCGTTAAGATTTGCTTAAGATTTTCCTAATAGAGACAAGCTTTCTCACCCCTTGTAGTCTTCTTTCCTCATCTTTATTGTTGAAGCACTCCAATGACTTATTATAGCAATCCAATTTAGTTATGTGGGCTACCATCCAATCCATGTCAATTAAAACATCATACGATCCAAACAACAATAGATTAAGGGTGATTGTAGTGGACATGCCACCTAGCTCCATGTAGCATGATTCCACTAAGTTTGTCACCTTATTTTTGCCTCCCATTACTAGTTGGACCAGCCACAAATTTGCATGAGTCTTGCTTTGCAAACAACATTTCTCTAGAACCCTTAGGCTAATATAGTTGAAATTAGAACCCAAATCAGTTAAAATTGAAACAAGCTAGTTGGCAACCATACCTTCCATTTTGATAACAGAGGTTTGATGATTCGCTTTCCTATTGTCAATGCTACATAAATTTGAGGTACACATTGAGCCACATTGTTTTTCGTTGTTTCCTTTTACACATTTTACAACCTCTTATTGTTCTATTGTTGGTGAGGGAAATCCGTCAACATGTGGTTCTCTCCATGTCCCCAACATTGTAATGGCCTTATCTTGGGATCCTCAACTTCTTCTCATCCTAATATAACAAGCCAATCTCTATTGTCAGAAGGGAACGTCAGTTGGAAATCACCTTTAGAAAATGCGGTGAACTTGACATTTTCCCCATTTGCTTGTATCTTGACAATTTTGGTCCATTTCCTTTAAAACCGATCTTATCCTTCTTCTTCTAATATGTTCATAATTCAGCCCTATGCTTAGATTGATCACAACAATACTTAGCCTTTCAGATGGTATCCTCCAATTTTCTTGGCTCATCAAAATCAATCTTGTCTTGGTATAATTATGGTAACCCACTAAGGTACCTTTGAATATTCACCTTCTCATCGCTGGTGTATGGCACATACCTTAACAGTTCCAAAAATATGTTGTTGTAATCATCCACAGTGAGTTGTCTGATTTTATGCTTATGGAATTCTTTAATACTTTTGTCATAGTAGCTCTCAGACAGGTACTTTTACGGGAAATATTTCTCAAATTTCCTCTGTGTCAATTCTCTCTCTAATACCATTGACATTCCCTAGATCTTCCCTTCATAGGTCAACTTTTCCCTTCAAACTAAAAATGGCTATCCTAGCCTTCATGTTTTTAGAGTAATCATGGACTTTGAAGTATTTATTGAAACCCAATATTCATGTGTCTACCTCTTCACTTTTCATAATTTCTCCATTAAAGGTAGTAAGTTTTTCTTTCTTGAACTCCTCCAACATTGAACTCTTCCCACTCCTCCTTTCCTAATGGCATCCTATAGTTGCAACACTAGAGAGTTGATCATGGTTGTCTTCCCTTCTTTCTAGAGTGTTGAGTGGAATTTCTCCTCTCACCATCTCTTCACTTGTTTCATATTTATTTTCTTTGACTTGCTACCTTTTGCTCTTTTCGCTTCTACCCCATGCGTCTAAATTTCAGATGGACTTTGCTTGGATTTAGGCATGTTCAAATAACAGGAACCAAGCTCATGTTGCTTTTGCCTTTGGAAATCTAATAAGGTTTATAAAATTACTACATTCACCTTTGCTTTCCTGTCTTGAGCTATGACAATCTTTTTATTGTTTTCCTTGCAGCTTCTCAATTCAACATTTAGGCTTCTGAGGATATCCATCTAATCAGGCGAATTTTCTTGTGACCTCTTTCCAACTGAATCTTCTTCTTGATCATGGTGATATTTCTCCATGTTGTATTGCCCCATTCTGTTGTTAATTCGTTTATTTCCTTATTGTAAATTGGCATCTTCTTATGTGTTATTACACACATACAAATATTAGTTCAACCAAACAGGAATATATTAATTCATCACCTAGGTATGTCAACACTAAACATGTTTCTCTAAATTTATTCACAAAATCAAAGCCCGTGTCAAATATATATTTTTGAGAGCAAAAGAGCATATCAACATTCTTTCAAGGTTAGTATTAACATCAACTATAAGTTCAAAATCAGCTCATATCTAATAATTAGAATATCATATGTAATATCCACCACTCTAATCTCAGTTTTATCCCCAAAGGCCTAGTAGTGAAGCTTTACTTTAATATCACTATGTAACAGAGCTCCAATTCATATTCCCAAAGATCCAATGTTAAACCTTTGCTTTGTAACCAATATATAACCACACTCCCACCCCCTGGTCCTATCTTGGGTCGTGGGAGGTGTTATCTTCTTGCTTTAACCTAACCTCCAAGTTATGTTATGAAGATAGGGTTATAAAATGCCTCTTATTTCAAGTCTTTAGAATTTAATTTAGATATTACCACCATCATGCTCAACTGGTCAAGAGAGTTTTGGCGATATAAATTTTCTCTCAATCCAACTTTCGAATTGAGAATTAAACCGCTTAGGAGTTTGGCCATTTAAATATTGCCACATGATCCGTAAACTATCATGGATATTCCATTGGACAATTCGTCATAACATATCTAATAATATTATGTTAAAAGTCTGAAAAATATACACTATTATCGTTTATTAAACTTTAATATTTGTGGATTTAACTGTAATTAGTGCATGTATGCGAATGAAAATTATGAAGAAAAGTAGACAATAATAAAATAAGCACACACACACACAAGACACAAGATATGCTCTCTAGGAAATCCTTTGAGAGAAACCCAATTGGAAGGTGAGGTTGCTTCACTCTCAATATGGTTGCAGGTACAAAGAAGTAATGTTTGTGGCCTGTGGGCTCCTACAGTGCATAGATCCTCTCTGTGTGCTCTACCTCCTGTTGGGTAGCAAAGGCCCCGCGTAACGGTTTTGGGGCTTAAAGCCCGCAATTTTGGGTAAAGGTATGGTAAACGCTCCGCGAGATGCGCGGAGCGCGAATTGTAATGAATCAAGTCAAAGGGTTGTCCACCCAAAGATAATGTAAAATAATTCGGCCACCCATGGTCCGCGGACCATGGAAATGTATAAATAGAGCAAGGCTCTAGAGTTAGGAGTCAGTTTTTGGTATGTATTTTTGGATTTGAAATGTAATGGGTTTTTGAAAAAAGAAGTCTTGAAGTGTCCGTAAGTCCGAGTCGAGGTTGTTGGTGAGTAGATAGAGGCTCTGTAGCTGTGTACACAAAGGCCTGATAGAGTCCGCAGTTGTGTGTGCGGAACCCTTCAGCTGACTGTGCAGGGCAGATCTGGTTGTATTAGCGAAAGAATTGATTAAAGATAAGTTGGTTCTGAAACACTGTGTTGAATCTGAATTATTGCAAATCTTATTAATTTATGGTTGATATATCTGTTTGATTTGTGCGCTTATGTTTACATTTTGAGTTTATGCAAATCTGTATCTTTTCTGGGTGCATGAATTGGTTATCTTTAGTAAATGTTTGCTTAAAGACCCTAAACAGTAGATCTGATCTGTAATGAACTTCGTAATCATAAATCTTAAGGAATTGCCTTGTTCTGGATCTATGCGGAAGCAGAGTGGTGCAAGGCCACGGAACTACACGCGGACCTTCCAGACCACATCAAGACATCCCAAGGGTGTAGAAACCTAGTTCCAACACCCTCCCTTGCAGCCTCAGGTGAGGCCTCAGTCCACGCTCCACGGGCTATTGCCGAAAGGGCTGGTAGCTGTGGGATTTGTTTGGCTAAATAACTCTTCCGAACCTGGGTCAGGCCCATATAAGCCAACAAATGGTTCTGTTGACGAGAACGATATTTTCCTAAGGGATGTCTGATATTGGAATGTTGGAACCCTATGAAAAAAGAGCTTGAAAGAGTTCGTGGTTCAAGAAAACAGAAATCCACGAATATCAAAAGAACGGTGGTTGGATCGTTACATATACACAAACATCCACAAGATCTTCTTCATGTCATTCTCGACATAAGTGTACGAGTGGATTGCGAGGTTAGCTTATAGTGTGGGGAAGTGCACACTAGATCAACCTATTGTGTGGACTCCAAAATTGGTGCGCAGGTTAGAGGCATCTGAAGACAAATCGCGCGCGTAGTAGATCACTGGTTGGATCGGGTAATAGGAGGGTTTATCACTAAGTTCGCGATAGACACAACTATGAGTTATAGTGAAGCAGAAAGATGCTTTCTCCAAGGACCGAGGGGGTAAGTATATCAAATCATCGAATACTTGGATTAAGATGCTATTGTGTGAAAAACAGATTATGTGCATTTATTGATGTCTGGCGTAACGTTGAGCGGAAGAGTTTACCGAGGAACTGAAGGAGTAGAGAATAGCCCTCTGATCTACATCTCACGAGAAAGCAAGGAAGAACTCATAGGGTTCTCTCCGAGAATCGCAGTCTGGTTGATTGGGCAACGCATTCCGCTGATACCACCACCAACCATGCCATCACCTACTTCACCTATATCAAATCCATCTCCACCTCTGCCACCATAGAGGGTTGGGATGGCGAGCGCAGTCAAGTTTCCAGTATTTAAGTGTGTAGGAAATGAGGAACCAGGTCAGTTTTGGTTTGTGGTAAGGGTTGTATGGGAATCCCAAGGCATAACGGATGATAACATCAAAAAGGCTACTCTGGCTAGTGCGTTGCAGGACCGAGCATTGACGTGGTATATAAAGTACTCAAGCGATCATCTGAATGCGGGAATAACGACGATCCAGGACACATGACAAGGGAGTTTAGTCAGCCAAAATCGGAGACGCAGTCGGTCATTGGATTCAAGGAGATCGCAATGTTATCGGGTGAAACACCCTAGGATTTGGATCAGAGATTGAAAAGAACAATCAGTGAGGCTAACATGACGTTGACAGATGTGTAGCATTGCGCATGGTTTGTGGCGTCCTTGAAACCACATCTGAGGATGGTGCTATCACAACAAAAGATCTCAACCCAAGCCGAAGCACTAGAGACAACAATGGGGTTGCACGAAACTCCAATACAGGATCCAGGGTTGGGAGTTCAACAAATCCACGCGCAACTACAAAACCTGTGCTTAGAAATGCAAATATTGAAGCAAGAAAGGGCGCCCCGACTGGAGGCGTGTACAGAAGGAGGGTACATTAAATGCAAGAGCCAAGGACATGACAAGGACCACTACCCCGTCTTCTCGAACTATCTGGCAGGAGGGGGCCCGATGCCATTGAAGCTAGAGGTACAAGTACGGCCAAGTGCGGCACCCATGCTCTGGTGCGTAATTTTTCAAGTGGGAGGCAAGCACGCAACAGACAACTGCCACATGTTACAGAAGTATAACCAGACCCCGCAGCAGCTGTATTGCAACTTTTTTAGATCAGTGGGTCACGATGAGTGAACATGTCAAAACTACGATTTAATGATGGAAAGAACCCCGGCCTATCGAGTACAGATTGAAGCACGGGGTTTCAACCCAGCTGTCGGGCCACACGGGGGATTTCAAGGACGCGGGCGGGGAAGAGGAATGGGGTAGGGCAAGGCCACGAACAGCTGATCTGTTATAACTGCGAAAGACCAAGGCACTACGCTCGCAACTACACGAATCCAACAAGGATATCTTGTCTGTACTGTGAGCAATTTGACCACGAAATGGTAGATTGTCCAATGCTTATCGCCCAAATGCGCGAAAAAGGAGTATTGCAGCCCACTCCAACTCAAAATGTCCAGATGATGAGATCAGAACCTCACGAAGAGGACCCCAGTGTAAACATGGTACTAAGAAGCGGCGCAAATACCAGAGGAGATGCAAGGAAACAATATGAGGAAGATGGGAAGGGTCGTGGGACTCTGACAAAGGAACCTAAAAAAGTGAAAGGGACGATTAGAGAAGCTCCGGACAGCTTCATAATGATCTCTACCCTAGGTGATAGGGATCCAATTGAGCCGGGAATGGATCCCTCCATGCTTACCACTTTTTTAGAGGCATGTATGAAGTTGCTACACGATAATAGGGCGGTTAAAGGACTCCAAGAGCTGATTACTCAATGCGCGGGGTCAGGGGAACCATGCGTAGTCCGAAAAATAGGGAAACATGCCCTGCACACCGAGCAGGAGATGCGACTAACATCACAAATTGGGGAATACGAGACAGACCAAGTCCTTCTGGATCTAGGGTCAAGCGTGAATGTATTGCCTAAACAAACATGGGAACGCATGGGTAGGTCTGCATTACAGTGGTCTCCTATTCAATTACGGATGGCCAATTAGTAAAAGATACTACCGATAGGACGACTACAACGGGTGACAGTGGACATTGAAGGAGTAAGCACGCATACCGATTTTGAGGTAATCGAAATTGTTGATCATAGTAATCCATACCCTGCATTGCTAGGAATAGATTGGGCCACGGACATGAACGGGGTTATCAACTTAAAAAGACGGAAAATGACCTTCGAGAAAAAAGGCACTTTGTGTCACAGTGGCGGAAGGAGTGCGGTACATCGAGCCGGTGCACGACGAAGAAAGTGACAATGAACTAGACTGCATCTACCAGATAACAGCACAAGACCAGGGTCGGGTGAATCCCTCAGTGGACAAAAAATTCTCATGGGAACACGATAGTTCAGGCAAATCGGATTCAGATGAGGAGATTAAGAGGTGGAAGAATAGATTGCAGGAAGTCACCACACACAACTATAATATGATGACTAAATCACTACAGTGCATAACCGCTGAAGTAAGGCAACAGCCATCGGAGAACAGCGCATCCAATGAAGTGCAGATCCTCAACCCGAGCACCTTAATCATGGCCCAGAAGCAACATGGTGCATCGGAAGAAGCACCGCATGCACCAAGGTGGTGTGAACAGAGGAAGCTGAGATGGAGACAGCGGTTCCATGTACAGATTGGAAGACGTGCGCGGTGTTGAGCCTCAAACCTGCACTTCTTTACACATCCTCTCAACCTCCTTTTCCTATTCATTTCCTTCTTTTGCCACTCATTCCCTCCATCAAATTGCTCAAATCATTGTATTTTAGGACTTTTTACATGGGTTGCTAATTATGCTAATGACTGTGTTGTTGGTTTAGAATTTTGGTTCAAAGTGCTGCGTTTCCGCAACTCACACAGGGTTTCCGCAGCCAACCCCAGATTCCGCAGCTGTTTTATTAAATGATATGTTCCAGGTGTCCTCCAGGAAGAAGAGCCACATGGGAAAGTTCGTGGAACCAAGGACATAGTGTGTGTCCTTCCAGCTCACCCAAACCGGTCATAAAAACCCATGGTCAACGAGGAGGCAACTACGGTCAACAGAAGTCATTGGCGGTGGCACGACTCTGCGTGTTCTGTTTTAGAGCACGTGAAGAACAGGTGGCATCTTCCTTAGCCACGAAGACAGTGGGAAACATGAATCCAATAGCAGATTGAATGCCCACAACGACCGTTGCCTAAATCCGAGGACGCAGCAAGACTACGTGCTTTTACACAGCTGCTTAAATAGCTTAGTTTTCATTAAGTTAGTTTGCTTTCCTCTGTTATAAATAAAGTGTCTTTGAACACTGGATAGTTAGCTGATGATATGTAATTTTGAACTCCCCACTGTACTTTCTATTTTGATACATAATATATGAGAAGACTGTTTTCCATTTGAGCGTGTAACTGATCATTGAACCGGCTAGAGTAGGCAGAGGGCCCCTGTTTACTGAAGGCCTGTATAGTACTCTTTAATTTCCTGCATTCCTTTTTCTCATTTCATGTATAATAGTTGTACAGAATGCCTTTGATTGCTGTGTTTTGATCATGTACAATAGCTGTATATATATTTTGAATTCTGCTTATTTATATTTCTGTACTTTTTCATGACTGATCAATGCGTTATGTAGGTTTCTTAGGTGTGCCCAGGACAATTTCTTTCTTTTCTTTTTCACAACTAGTGACACTTGTGATCATCTTGTCTATGTTGCTCACCTTCCTTGTTTTGCAGCCTTTATTTCCTTACTATCATTTCTTTAATTCGCATAGTTGCTTTCTGCTTTTAGACATCAAGTTGTTTACTTATTGATGGTTTCTTCTCCATAATTTAATATCTTCATTGAGGACCAAAATATCACTTAGCACAGCTTGGTTTAGTTGCTCAAGAACTCACAATTGCTTGGCTTATTTTTAACTGTTTCTCACATGATATATTCAGTTAAAAGACAAGAGGTTAAGAAGAAGTTAAAGTATTTGTGACTAGTCTTTCTTTTATGTAGATTTACTTCAGTTTCACATTGCTTAGTTTTTATTTTTAGCTAGATTTGACATAGATTTCATCTTCATTTTCTTGCAGCAGCAGAGATACTGGGCCAATGTCATTAGTATTTTATTTGATGCCTTTATTTTCCTTTAAGAGTTGATTTCATTTCAGTTGTTGTTCAAGCTTTCTTGTAGAATACTTTTAAGTTATAAGAAATCATTTAAAGCTCATCACAATCTCCCACACTTCACTTTCTTTATTTCATTTCCATCACATCATAGTAGGAGAGATATACTTGAAAACAAACTTAAAAAGTTAAAAACGACAAAAGCTTAAGAAACAAGTTTCCTAAGTACATACAGTACACCTCACTTCATCAGCTTACGAGCCCCGAGTTGACATTTAAAAGTTGCAATTTAGACATCACTAAAGTGACCAAACACAAATCTACTTTTCTCTAAACATGTTTCAATTCATAAATGAAAACTAAGAGGTGTAATAGACCCTACCTCGGTCCAATGCTTGTTTGTGGCAGCTTTGTTCCAACAACTTCAAGCAGCTCCCTTTTAATAACCTGTATACACAAACAAACACACGTCAAAGAACACCTGCATAGATAATATAATAAAACATGTTCATGATGAAGATCAAGGAGCTCATAAAATAAACCATTAGAGACAGTTCATTGAGAAAAATAAACTTGATTATATTAACTTTATGACTTAAAGAACCTTAAAACCTTTGCCTTGATGTTGCACAAGCTCTTTCTAGGGTCTAGCAGGAATCTCCTCTACTTTGACAAGCCTCACTCACTTCCTAAATGAAATGAAAGGTATGTGATCTCTCCTCTCACAAGCTCAAAAAGGAAGTCTAATTTCCAGCAACATTTATCCTCAAGAATCTTCAGCTTTCAACCTCTCCTACAACCAGCCCAATGCCTGAATTTATAGTGTAAATGGAGGAAGTTGTAGGTCCACCATTGAAGGGATAAGTTCCTCCTTCAATGGGATAAGCACCTCATATCATGGAGTTAGCTCCCTTAGTTATGGAATGGATGAGCCAAGGTGGAGCGGACTTTCCATCATAATATCCCTTCTAGAAGCATCCAGAAGTGACCCAAGGTGAGTTTTTAAGAGCGAACTCATGCCTTTTTAACTTTTACAGGGGTTTGCACCCATCACTTAACAAACAGAGCGATCAGGTTCGCAGGGCACATGACTATTGAGTGCAGTACCGCAGGCAATGCTAGGAGAAAGTGCGAAACCAGGATTTAAGATATTTTTAATGTGTTTCTCCCATTTTCAAGGCTTAATATGAAGAGCTAAGGCTTAAGACTTGCAAAGGAGGTATGCATGAGTGGTGATGGACTCACACAATCTGTAGAAAGTCATGGTGACAATTTTTTTTGTAACAGGCACATAGGTGCATCCTTATCAAATAATCACATACCCATAACTTGCATACTAGATCTCAACCTTCATTAGAAATTCATCACTTTCACACTTGTGCTTTGGCCTAATGATCTTCTTCTCCTTATATAGGTTTAGGCCTCTCTCAATACCATGGTCCAAAACCACGTAGGATTGATACCTTGGACCCAATACCTAGGGTCAATACCTCAGATCAAATACCATGGAACAATACCAAAATACCATGGTCCAAATACCACGGACCAAAACTTAGTTTTCCGACATGTACGCGCCTTTCCTTCTGTGAAAGTGCGTGTGTACATTATACGTGCCTTTTATATAGTGAACCTGCGTGTATACGTGACTTGGTATATAGTGAACCTGCGTATACCTTTTCATATACGTGCCTTTATATATAGTGAACCTGCATGTATACATGAATTGGTATATAGTGAACCTGTGTATACCTTTGTTTCTTCATTCTTTTTGTTTACCTGTTATACTCTGATCTTTCATCTGAGAGAGTTGCCATCAAGGACAACACTTGTGTCATACCTGTATCATGATGCCAACATGTTGTTGGCATAACCCATCACTTTGGATCATCATCTATCCTACTTTCCATCTCGTGATGTCTTCTACTCGTGTTCCCTTTCAAGCTGTGTGCTATTACGGGTTTGTAAGAGGCACACTCACTCCCCCTTCCGTGTGTTAGAGCTTATCATGTACCTTCTTTGACCTGCTGTAAAGTCACACCCTTGCTACTAACAAAGGCATCTTACCTACCTTTGCGCATTGGGACTCCTACTCCAAACGGTCTAAGGTGTAGTTGGGACGTCTTATCGAGGAGATCCTCTGACATGTTGGTGGGTCCAACATCGTCAACAAGACCTTAATGGTGGCTCTAGACATTTTAAGATTCACAAGCTTTGGAACAATCCCAAAATGATTTTTTTCTCATTCTCAGTACTTAAAGATGCATTTGGAACTCTAAAATGTATTTCATTAACAAATAGATCTTTAATATATGATAGAATGTGCTAGAACTTATTAAGAACTATGACGCTCGTTTTGATGATAACCATCCTAAAAATATCTTGTGATTATCTAATTCCATGAGACTAAATTGTCCTTGGGTAGCATCTAAAACAATGGTTGTGTATTTTGATACAATTGGCATGTCCTCTCCATTATCAATTTTTATCATGAATAATACACCATGAAATCCATAGATGATACAAAGAACAATTAAATCCAATTTTAATTTTAAAACTTAGTTGTGTTTTCCATACTCCTACTACTACTCGATGGTTGGTTTTTCCAGGTACTTTGGTTCCCCATCTTGGACCATGTCTGCCTGTGAATTCATGAATATGCCAGTAGTTTCTAATTGTAGATCATCAACAACAAACATTTCACCTGGAGTAGTCGACATCCAACTCAAATTCCACCTTGGCGATGACAACACTCCATTTGATTTGCAAAACTTGCTTACATATATCGTAGGCATAATGTTGCAGGTGCATTTGATATCTTCAATATTTTTGAAACTCTTCCTGAAAAGATTAGGAGGAGTGCCCAAATATTAGAAATGCATGAATTAGCACATTCATTTGAAAATCTTGATGTTCCATGTCTCTTTGTAATAGTTATTCATGACTATTGTCTTATGGTGTACCTTCAACAATGCAACTCTATATCTTGCCACTATTTCATATCGCTCAAATTTACTTCACCATGTAATGTGTGAGCAATGTTTCACTACTGAAAAATATAAATATAGAAAATAAAATTCTTATGTGCCACATTCATAGTGGAAGAACTGAATATGTTATATATAGAACAAATTTATTTCAATGGTAACTACACGAGGTGTGTTAGTATGAAAATTCTTAGCAAGTGTACCAAAAAATACTTCACTTAAGTCATTGGTGACAAGTTACCCTAACAACAAGATATGGTTGTTCACACTTCATATTTGTAATGGAAAAAGATAAAAACCATGTAGAAAAAAGATCATATGCAATCTAAAACATATAACAACAAAAGATAATTGGTGCAATAACCCAATAGAAGAAGAATTTAAATGAATAATCCATTTATTAATAACACCCGGTGAAGAAGATTTACAACATGGGTCCATAAATCCCCCTTCGTGGGATGGGTCCTTTGATGTCCTTGTGCTTCAAGAATCTATTTCTCTCTCTCAATATGTAGAAAACCCAAAAACAAGTTATAACTCAAGTGGGAGCTCAAATGGCATGAGATGATAATGGTAACGATGATAGTGATCATGGTAAAGAATTAATGGAAAACCCTTTTATTTATAACAACGTATTGGGCTAGATTAGAAATTGATAAATACTAAAATATTATTGACCAAATTAAGATCTAATCGTTGTAACCAAGATCTATTATGTTTCATGGTGATCTCTGGCAGTTGAGAATGTTATTGAGTACTCGTGAAATCTTCATGTTCTTGTTGAGCTTGTTAACTTCAACCCTTAATGAAATAACTTCTTATTCAAAATTCTCGCACTCTTCTTATTTCTTCATCATATGGATCTTCATTAATTATAATTTCTTCCTTATAGAAACAACTTCCTCTTCAAGTTTTACACATTCCAATAGTTTTCCTTTCAGGTTATTCACCAAGTCATCGTCATTCCATTTAGATTTTTCTAACTATGTCTCTAGAATGGCAACATAATGAACCTTGTTTTCAAATAGATCATTTTTTTCCTTTGTTAAGATATGTGAGCCTCCTTAGCTGTTGTAGAGTAGCAGTGAGCTCATATTGAACATATTTCAAATATTGTTTCGGACCCCTTAATGCACCTTCAATTGATAAAACTATCAAAATGATAACATGTTCTTATTCTATCACATACAGGGGCTGACAAGTTCATATTTAGAGTCAGTAAAATCCATTTTTTCTTTATCCTTTTGTCCTTCATCAATTTGATTATTTTATTTTTCTAGCACATTTTTCAAGGAAATGTTTTTGGTTTCTAGTGCCTCACAATGAAATTTTATTTCCTTTAGCTGGCTCTACCTCGCTTCTTCCAAAATTCTTCCTTATTCTAGTTAACCCTTCTAGGTAGCAACATCATGGTCCTAATTTTTATATTTCTTCAAAATCTCCTTCTATTTTTTTTCTTTTGAAAGCTTCTTTATGAGTTCATATTTATGTTTATAATTTTGGAGCTTCTCTACTAATTAACTAACCCTTCCTCTTGAAGCTTTTAATTCCTCTAAGGAGCTTCTCATTTCTCCTTCATAGTTTGATTCTTCTTTAATTTCTTCTTCTACTTCCTCTAAGTGGTTAACCTCAATTAGTCTAGGAACATCATATTCATTATCTATAACTAGACATAAACACATAGAAGTATAGTGACCTTTCTTTCCATAATTGAAACAATATGCAACGAAGAAGATATAATCTAATGTATTAATCACGTAATCATAGGCCTTCCTCTTGTGAGACAACTTCTTCTTACTCTTCCCTTTATTAGCCATAGTTCCTTTGATCTACCTTCCAAGAATTAACTATTCCTGAAGAAACCTACTCTTATACTACTTGTTAGACTAAATATTACACTAAGAGGGGGGTGAATTTATGTAATGGAAATTTCAACATCTCGAAAACCATTTCATAAATAACTGAACATATAACACTACATCAATAAATAAAATACATCACAACAAGAAAAAAATTTGTGCATAAAGTAACAATCATCACATTAACACATGAAAACGCCATCTTTTACATGGAAACCCTTGCAGGACAAAATGACAAATTACTTTTGTCTTCTTCAATTTGATTACATAGATTTGCATGCACCAACCTATTGGAGGTACCCAACCTCAAAATAAATTTGTAGGAACCAACGTACAAAATGTGCAATCACTAACTTGTAATAGGCTACAACCTAATTAAGGCATCGACCTAAAAAATGAGCAAGCACCAACTTATAGTAGGATTGAACTTAATTGAGGCTCCAACCTTGGTTGAGACATCCACATCCCTCTTTAACTTGATTTGGACCACTTTTAATGAAATTTCATACTAGATCCACAAATATCACAAACAATATAATTCTTTCAAAAATGGATCATACCACTATTGTCATAAACCTATTCATCAAATTATCATAAAATGTTCATAAATTTGTCATAAAATGTTCTTCAAGTTGTAATGTTGTCATACCTTGTTCATCATTTTGTAATGTTTTGATACACCATTGATCAATCAACCTTTTCATCACAATAATATGTTCATCAAAGTGTAATGAACACCTTGTTCTTCAATCAACCTGTTCATCAAAACAACATGTTCATCAATCTAGTGGCATAATGCCCTTCTTGGATCTCATTTAGGTTATACGTACAACATCAACTCATATAGATTGAAATCTGTTCATAAGCTCCAAAATGAAAAATATAGTTCTACAACATAAAAAATAAATCTTCATGACTCTTCATAATCACTTGAAAGAATTTTGGCCATTTCCCCTTTTCTAGAATTCAATTTGGGTTAAAAAATAATTCCAACAACCATATTAAAATATATAAATATTTATCATTTGGTAGAATAAAAAATTTTGGACATGTTATACAAAATGGCCCTTTAAGGGATTTACAAAATATTTAATATTTATAAAAACAACCATTTCTAGCATGCCAATAACCCTATTTAAAAAATAAATAAGGTGAGTTGTCTCATGATCAAACCCATAACCTCCCATATGAAAGCTAATGCAAAGAACCAATCCATCTATGCAACACGTCATGTCATCCTGTGGATTGCAACTACTTTTACTTTCAATCCATATGCATGTGCCACAAAAATGAACCCTTCATAAAATTGAACCAAAACAATTCAATGAACCAATGCAAACCACAAAACCATGTAGCTAACAGATGAAGAGAAACCATAGAGTCATAGAGTTGGCAAACCAAAACAAGCCAAAGAGTCACAAAGTTGGTGATCCAGCACAACCATAGAGCCAATAAATCATGTAATCCACAGACCCAGCCAACCAACTTAGACCACAACATCAATGAACCAATGCAAACCACAATGTCAGTGGAGCCTATGAACCAACACAAACCACAAAGCCACAAATCTAGTGAACCATGCAAACCAAAGAGTCAAATATCCAATTTAAATCATAATGAGAGTAAACCAACTTGAATTATTTGAATTCAAATATGAGTTTTATGTTCATCATGCCAATGTGGAGTCATGTATATATACAATCAAACCATTTATTGAGCGTTGGGGTAGACCGTACAATTGTTCAATGTGATCATGACTTAATGTTTATGCAAAGACCCTTGGTCACCTAGGGCCAACCCTCTATGCAATATGACCTAGCCTTGGGGAATCATTGGCTGACCACGTGGTGACATCATCATGATTTCATCACGTCACATGGTGTCTAGTGAATGGTGCCATGTGTCACCTACATACACATTGATTGGTTTCCCAAAACTGATACTTAAGATTTCCACATGTCAATAACTTGTACTACCATGTCACCCTAATACATACTTATGTTGATGTGTCATGTTATAATTGGGCCACTGTTGAGGTGTCATGTCATGTGAAGGCGCAACTATCATTACATAGTGCACAAGTTCATGCTCTAACCACTGTAGATATTTATCCATTCATTCATTGCCTTTGGATTCGCCAAAATATGTGTAATGTTTAACTTGTTAAATAATGTGCAATTCTATGCACAAGCTGCCATAGATTTCACCACAACATCATAGATCTGATATGAATATGCTCAACATTTAACAAATTTGGTGTTTTTCATAGTAAATTTGGTGTTATTTCCCTTAATGCAACTAACAACTTCAAACTGACATATTTCCTCATCCGAGAGGAGTTTGACCAAGTTTGATATATTTTTGGAAAAGTATTGAAGAGGACTATCCGACCATACCATCCATATACTTATTTTAGCATCATATGACAGAATATAAATAAAATTTAGGCCACTTTGACATCATTTGATGAGAGACTCTGAATACATCAGACTATCATATTGCTTATTTTGATTCATTAATGGCATTTCTTATTCCTTAGACTTCCCCTTTAACATCAATGGCATTGTTTGTCATCAAGGACAACATTATGTCATGTTAGCACTTTGTAACCTGAGGAAAGGAAGCCAAAGGTAACCACAAACCAATCTTTAGGGATGGAAGTTAGTGCTTCCAAACCCAGAGAGTGCTCTCTATTATGAAATATTTTGTATTTTAGGCTAGGTCTATATATCAAGGTAGGATAATTTCAATAGTTTGATGTCAAGAGAGCGAAAACCAATTGGGTATGGAGTCAATTCAAGCTAATGATTTTCAGTGAACATATGGAAAAATGAAGGATCCTTAGATAGAGGAAGGGTAGGCAATCCTTATGGTTTCTTTACCAAATTTCATTCTAGAGAGGTGAGTAGAGGAAGAAGGAAATTGAAAATATCTAAAGCATCTAGCTAAGGTAGAATTTTAGATATTACGATGGAAGAAAAACATTAAAATGTTTAGCTACTTATAACTAAGCACCTCAAAGTGAATTCTGAAATAATTTATTTTAACTAAACATTGAAGATATAATATTTAATCATAGTTATAATAGAATATAAAGAAACACAAATAGGATATAAACATCACCATAAATTATTGACACAAGAATCTCCAAACAAGTAGACTTCAACCTTCATCCTTCACTGAAATTTTCAAATGAAACTGTACAATGAACAATGTCTTTTCTCTATCACACACTAACTAGTCACTTTGTCATTGAAATTTATCAAATATAGAGGAAAAAATATTTCCCAAGCTAAGGAGTTCAAATTCAACCATTTTCCCAAAGATAAAATCAATTACATTAAAATTTAGAACTATCGGCTAGGAAGTAGGGATCAAATTTCTGGAAAATAGGGGTTAATTATTAGATTCTATCTCTTGAATAATCAAATTTGTTACAAAAAAGAAGGAGGTTTTTTTACCTGATATTAGGCTCGAAAGAAACCTCTCTCCTTTTTCTAAAATTATTCTCAAGATCCTCAAAATACATGCCCAAAGACCATCGCTAAAACAAGAAATGACGAAATCTAAAAAATATGCTCTAAAGGTTCATCAGAATCTTCCAATATGTGACACCTGTGAATAAAATAAAGGTGGCTTTTGTTATATATTTCGTTTTTTACAAAAACCACTTTGGGTTTTTGAAATTTCATTTCTTGTTGTTCAAAATATTATTTTGAAAATTATGGCTAAAATAGTATATGCACAACAAACTTCGCTTTCATACACCTGTGACTAAACTTGCACATATTGAAACGAAAAAAGAAAACCTGTGGATGTGAATCTTAAATACACTTAAGGACACTTTTCATCACCATATAAACTAATTTCAAGAGGTCTGGAGTTGGGTTGAAAGGTTAAATTGTTGACTGTGTAGAAGCACAACAAATTTGTTGTGTTTTCTCCTTCCTTCAGCAAAGTGCATCAAATTCTCTCTTTACATATTTCAGATCATCCTCTAGCCTTCTTAATGTGATATGAAAGTGAAATGAATCCTCCATATCATCAAATACCTATTAGATAACACATGTTCAAGCTACAAAACTCCATCTCTCAAAATCTTCACCTACAACAAAAGTGCAGCATCTGAGCACAAGGAATGTTTACTTGCATGATTTTACCTGATGTTGAAATCTCTGGCTAATTCAAATGGCTGAAGGATGATGATGGAATTATTATAAATCTTTCTTTGAGCCTCCATACATAGGAAAAATTTCCAAGACTCTAATCTTCTACCAATTTTTTATGCATTTGATAGTAGCATATCAAAATCGCACATCACAATTATGAAACTAATATTTTTTTAATATATTCTAAATAGTGAACCATATTTATTTTATTCCTTTTCATTACGTTAATATAATTATAGTTCTTCTCCACAAACAATTTGGGCTAAACACGACTCACAAATTTCAAGAAAATCCAAAAATGGTTGTAGATGACGGTGGTTCATTTCACAAAAAATGTGAAGCATGTTGACCCAACATTAAGTGATTTTATTCATTTCACACCCATGTATCTCCTATAAACATTTCATGGAAAATGGGTACAGGTTTAATGAGATATTGTGAAAATATGTTTGCGTAACGAAATTGTGCAACGAGTTGTCTTTTCATGGCTTTGATCACATGCTTCAACTTTGGTTGAGAAAAAATGGATGATTGATGATGTTTACAGCCTCATACAATTCCTTTGAAACCTCAAATGTGAAAAGAAGATCAATAACACTACTATTCCTTCCATTTAATATCCTTTGACAGTAGCGCGGAAAAAAAGTGCAGCAGTGAAGGAATAGATGTGAAACTAACTAGATGAGCATCCTCTTGAACATTTTGAGATGAATTTTGAGGTACTAAACACAAAATGAACATGAAAAACAAACTTCTAGAACTTAGAGGTCGTCAAGGTGCAAGAAACCCTAGCAACTGTGAAAGTGTAGCAAGTGTCCCACTGACATCTAGAGTCCCTCAAGAGAACAAGTGACAAACTCAATGACTTGTTGGAAGTGAAATTGAGCTTTTAAAACAATCCATGTGATCTATAAATTTTCTTTAGTGTAATCATGACCTTTTGAAGTTCAAAATCCTGAAGCATAGCGCAAGGAAGAAATGCAATGGATTTTTACACCTCTGTATTTGCAAATGATGTCACAAGGTTTGATGTAGTTACAAACTGACTAAATTAAATGACCAAGCTTGAAATTGACTACAGTAACATAGGACTCTAACATGTCCAACACTTTGACTGTGTAGAATAGGGAAATACAAAGAGGGGAAGAAAAAAACCTAGTGAATCATGGAACATATAAGAAGGGTAGATCCAAGTTTAGAGGGAGGTTGGAATCCTAAAATTGAAGGAAGAAAGGGCACAAGAAGAAATATTGTTGGCTTCTAAAAGAAAAAAAAAAAAGGAGATGGACACTAGGAGAATAATAAGGAATAAAATGTAGCAGGTGTTGTGTTACAAGATACTTTAATCCTTTCAGTAGATAACATTATTTATTCTTGGGTGATAAATTAGGGGCTTCATTTCATTCCACACCCCATAGGAAATATTTTCACGATTATGTTCAAGGTGATTTTGAAAACGTTTATTTGGGTAATGATGAACCTTCGAAAATTGTTCATAAGGGAAAGTATAGATAAAATTATATAATATAAACATATGGTTGTTGAAATAAGTAAGACATGTTTTTGATTTACCAATAAATCTAGTTTATATGATATTTGGGAAGTAAATCTTGTATAGTCACATTCATAGGAAATTCATGGAAGGTCACTAGAGGATCTTTGATAATATTAAAAGGAGAGAAGGTCAATACATTGTATTTATGTGAAGTAGTAAAAGGAGAGAGGGTCGGTACATTGTATTTATGTGAAGTAATCATGATCTTTATGTTGCTTTAGCTTCTAGAGGAGTGAATATAGAATTGTGGAATCATAGGCTTAAGAACATGAGTGAGAAGGGGATGGAAATTCTCCACTGAAGGAAATTATTGCCAAATTTGAAGAAGGATTATACTTTTGTGAGCATTATGTTTATGGAAAAATAAAAGGGTTATTTTTCTGAAAGCTATGAAGGAAAAGGAGAGTGAAAAGTTAGAGCTTGTGCATAAATACATATGGGGATTGACTTAGTATCATCTCTTAGTCCCTATTATTCTTATGATTATTTTATTGATGATGCAATTAGGAAAACTTGGGTTTATTGCATTAGAAAAAAATATCTTGTCTTTGACATTTTCAAAAAATGGAACGCTTTGTTTGAGAATGAGGTAGAAAATAAGTTGAAGTGTCTTAGATTAGATAAAGGAGGTGATGATTATAGCAAGGAGTTTTATAGTTATTGACTTAGGTATCATATATTTGTGGATATTATTTTATATTACTTTTATTGATGATGCAATTAGGAAAAAATGGGTTTATTGCATTAGAAGTAAATATGATGTATTTGATATTATAAAGAAATGGAAAACTTTGTTTAAGAATGAGATAGAAAATAGGATAAAGTGTCATAGATTAGATAAAGCGGAGAAATATTATAACAAGGATTTTTATAGTTATTGTTCATACCATGGGATTTGTAAAGATAAGGCAATTCAAGTAAATGGTGTGTTAGAAAGGATGAAAAAGACAATCATGGGGCATGCAAGAAGTATGATAATGCATGTAGGATTCCCTACAATTTTTGCTAGATGTTATTGATACTACTATTTTCTTAATAGATAGATGACCTTCAAGTTCCTTATGGTGGATTTCCAAAGGAGGCATGGATAAGTAAAAATGTAAACTACTTATTCATGAGGAGTTTTGAATCTAAAACAATTATCCACATTGAGAGAGAAAATAAAACAAAGTTTGAGGAAAAATCTAAGAAGTGTGCCTTTATTGGATATGGAGTTTACTATTTTGGATATTTCTTTTGGGATTATGAAAATTGAAAGATAATTAGGAGTATAGATGTGGTATTCAATGAGAAGGTCATGTACAAATATCAGTTGCAGAAAAAAATATTTGAAAAGGAAAACACAAATACGCAATTCTTTTTGAAATAACCAAAAATAAGATTTCAAAGGTGCCGCAAAAAAAGTTCAACAAGAATAACAAAAATAGGCACCTCAAACTCCTGCAAGTGTTGTTAGAAGATCAACTAGGTTAAGTGGATGCCCCTAAATGATACTCTCCTTCATTGTATTATGCATTGTTGACTAATTGTGGTATTCAATGAGAAGGTCATGTACAAATATCAGTTGCAGAAAAGAATATTTGAAAAGGAAAACACAAATACGCAATTATTTTCGAAATAACCAAAAATAAGATTCCAAAGGTGCCGCAAAAAAAGTTCAACAAGAATAACAAAAATAGACACCTCACACTCCTGCAAGTGTTGTTAGAAGATCAACTAGGTTAAGTGGATGCCCCTAAATGATACTCTCCTTCATTGTATTATGCATTGTTGACTAATTATGATGAATTAAAAATATATGAAGAAGTAATGTTGGTAAAAATAGAAAGAAATGGGAGTAAGGCATGAAAGAAGAGATGTGCTATTTTATACATATATATATAATTGTGACTTGGTTCTGTTTCCTATAGGTAAAACAACAATGTAGAATAAATAAGTTTAGAGGTTGAAGGAAGAAGTTGAAGGAAAAAGGAAGTATAAGGAAATATTTGTTGTAATTAGGTTTAAATAGAAGAAAGGAATGAATTTTGATGAAATATTTTCTCCTATTGTCAAAAATAATTCAATTAAAGCTATTTTAAGTTTATAGGAAGGAGAAGATTAGCATCTTGAGCAAGTAGATGTAAAGACCATTTTTCTCTGTGGGAACTTGGAGGAAGAAATTTATATGCAACAACCATAAAATTATATGAGTTCAAAGGGAAGGAAAAATTAGTATGTAGACTAAAGAAAAGATTGTATGGGTTAAATAAATATCCAAGGAAGTGATATTTTGAGTTTGATAGGTTTATGATAGAACAAGGTATAATACATGTCAGTTTAACCACTACGTTTATTTTTAAAAACTAGATAATTGTAGCTATATTATCTTGTTATTGTACATAGATGACATGCTTATTGAAGGGTCTAACATCGAAGATATAAATGTGATCAAAGGAAAATTAGATAATCCATTTAATATGGAGGATTCAGGTGTTACAAAGGAAATCCTTGGTATGAAAATAATGAGAGAGGAAAAATCATAATTAAAATGAGTATATAGTAAAGTTCTTGAAAATATTTATAATGAAATATTTGAAATGTACACCTTTGGGTAGCCATTTCAAATTGAATAAGGAAATTGTTAAAGTTAATAAGAGAAATGTATTGTTTTAATGCATTAGTGTCTGAATGAATTCTTCCAGAGAATGTTGTTTTTCAATGTCAGTGTAACTTATACCCACTCAGGTGTCATTATCATCCAATTGTAATTGGTTATTATGGTTATCCATTGTACCTATCCCATTTTTATAAATATGGGGCCCTACTGTGTGTTCAAGATGCATCAGATCAAATAAATTTATTGTTCAAAGAGTTTGGTTTCTTTATGGTATTCTTGGGTGTCTTAAATTTTGGTATTAGAGCATCCAAGTGAGAAACTATGAGAGCTATTTTTAGGCGAGAGTGCATTAAGCTACAAACATGAAGTTGTGAATGTGAAGCATGGTAGTATCCACCATTAAGAGAGTTGTCTATTTCTTTGAGAGATGGATAGTATCATAGTGAAAATGTTTTTTGTGTCAAGGGAGACTATTGTGTGAGGTGATATGCATCCTATTACATGTAGGCTATTGTGTTAATGAGGGTTGGAGCATGCTATCATAGTTGAGTGATTAAAGCTTGTTGAAACTCATGTGAAAGTTTGTTCTTGCTTGTGAGTAGATCCATGTTGGTGATTAGTGTAAATTGTAGATATACATTGGTGAAATTCATCCTTCTATATATTTTCTCTCCCTAACAAACTCGTGGAGTAGCCAAGGGGCGCATGTATCCAATTATAGGAACTTTTGGTGTAGGAACATTTGATGAATTTCAATACATTTTTTCCTATTTTTTTGTATCTATTATTTTGAATTCGTAGCTATTATTTACTAGGGTTTCCTTTTTGAATTGTTTGTGGAGAATCTAGGTTTGTTTAGGAGGATTTTTTAAATATTATGCTTCATATATATTGAATTAGGTGTTAGAGTTACTTAATTTGAACAAAGGGAATATTCTTTTACTATGCAAATATGGAAAATCCATTGGTGGATTCATATTTAATTGATTCATATTTAATTGAAGCAACCAATTAAGACGGAGAAAATGTTGACACCTAATCCTCAGTGATTGGGGGAATTGAATGTGAACAGTCATCAAGAAGATGAACTGAACGATCAAATTCATGTATATAATAGATAGCTGGCTAATTGAATAAATGAATCAATTTTTTGGAGTTACTCCTGGCCTGACATGGTATTAGAGCACAGGTCCCAGGTTCTTTTTTTAACCTTGCTTTATAACTCCTCTGTCCACTGCCTGTCTTCTGCTCCTCTGTCCAACACCTGAAGGAAACGCCTACCTGAAGGTAACACTGCCTGAAGCTACATACCAAATGTCTAAGAGAGAGAAACGCTACCTGAAGCTGCATACCAAACATCTGAGAGAGAGAAACGCGTGCCTGAAGGTAACGCTGTTGTATTGAGCTGATATGTATCTAAAGAAAAACGCAGTTTGATATCTGTATTAAAAAAAACGTTGTTGATATATGAGCGAATTTGACATATGACTGCTGGTTCCTATGCGTTGAAAGGAGTTGTAGCTGGTATATGAAACGCTGTTGTACAGAATCATTTAACTTTACTTTGAGATTTCTGCAATTTTTTTTTTAATTACACAAATAAGTAGTTACCATGAATATGCGGGGTTCATGACTCGACGTTCTTGGCTGCAACATGACCTGTTCCATCTGGTCGGATTCTTGAAAGCCGTAGGTTATGGTTATAACTTTGAATCTGGCCGAGAGAGTTAGCTGCGAACTCCCTCGGGGTAGAACGGTGGTATAAAGAAAAACAAGAGGCTTGCCAGCCTACATGGAAAAGTTATGTGAGTTGAGAGTGTCAAAGTACTTTCAATGATTGATATGTAATTCTGATCTTTTACCAGTTGAGATGCCAATATATATTAAGTGTCCATGTTTATGTTATCAGAAATGATGTGAACTATATTCAGGTGTTTTGTAAGGATTTGCTAAGAGCTTCTTGGTCAGTGATATTTACAATGGTATATGATTGTTGAGATTGCGATTACTTCTGGGAAGGTGGATAGAGCTTGGAGAGGCCATTTTGTCTTTTAGTAGTATTTTGAATATGATAACTAGAACGGTGGTATCAGTTGTTGGCGGAGCAATCCTTGTCATATGATTTATCTGAGTCTGTTTGATATCAAAATGGTGTTGCTGGTAGAAACGCCTTTTTTTTAAAATTAATTATGGTATGCTATGAGAAAGCTCAGTTTGGTACATGTTAAATGCACAGTTTGAAAAGCTAGTGATTGAAAGGTTGTACATGTTAAATGCGCAGTTTCATTTATATAAACTTCAAAAACTGTAAAGAGATATATTTAAATGGTATAGCAGCAGAAGTTTCTCATACTTTTAGATGCCGAGGATAGCAGCAGAAAATTTGACCATATAGCAGCAGTTTATTTTTTTCATAAATTTTTTTTTTGCCATCAGAAGTATTAGTCTATCAACAAAAGTTTTTTTTATATTAGCAGAAGTAATCTTTTAACAGAATGCATTCAAATCTCTGTGATAGGGATAGTTCTCACTGGCAAGGAGAACTATCCTGACTGGTCCCGGATGGTACAACACACCCTCATCTTCAATGAGTTGTGGAAAGGAGTGTGTGTCGGAGAAGGAGACAGTGACCCAGAAAAGCCTACATCAGACAAAGAGCTGGCCATCTGGGAAAACAAGAACAGAAAAGCATATGCATTAATCGCAGAATCTGTAAATAAGGAGGTGAGTCACCACATTTCATCATATTCAACTTCCTTTGAAGCTTTACAAAAGCTGAAAGAACTCTATGACTCACATTATACACTTGAAGTCATCCAACTTATGATTAAACTCTTCACTCTTGAATTGCAAAATAATGATCCTCTTGCTCTTGCATCTGAAATAAAGTCTATAATGCATGATATCAAATCCACTAAAGTTGAGCTGGATATCTCTCTTATTGCTTTTCTCAAGGCAATTTATTCTACATACTCCAATTATCTTGAGTCTTTGCAAGCAAATGGAAATCTCAAAGATATAACCTTTGACTCTCTTGTGAAAAAGTTTGCTGAAAGAGAAAAAGCCTTTGGAAAGAAGACAGTCCCTGAATCTTCTAAAGAGACTGTATGCCTAGCTCATAAAGAAAAGTATCATGCTCAAGATTCTACAAGAGGAAAAGGTGGACGAAGAGGAAGAGGAATATACTTCAGAGGCAGGGGGCAGACATTCTCAAGGAGAAAAGGCAGATTTACATTGTAGTCGCTGCAAAAGAAATGGATCACATGATGCCTCTACATGCAAGCTACGGGACAAAATTGAGCAGAGAAGAAACCAACAGAAAGGTAAAACTGATGATACAGACAAAGGTAAAGCACCTGAATCTGCTCACTATATTGAGGCACAATGTAACATTGGAGTAAATTAAGATTTTTTTAACACTTCACTTGCTTCCTAGAAAAATGATTGGTTGCTTGATTCAGGAGCAACTTGTCACATGACTCATAGAAAATATTTTTTTGAAGATTTCACTGACAATGTTGATGGAGTAGTATACTTTGCAGATCAGTCAAAAATCAAGCCATTAGGGCTTCGCACAATCAGGCTTAAACTGCCTGGTCTCTCAGACTTTCTTCTTGATCATGTTTTATATCTCCCACAGCGCAAGAGAAACTTGCTGTCCTTGGTCCACATCCGCCAGCAAGGTCACTCCATTCATATGTTTGATGGCAAGCTTGCAGTGAGAAAATCATCTGATCACTCACTTGTCATGAGGGGAATAGAAGAAGAAAGACTTCTCAAACTGCAAGGAACATCTGCTCATAAACAACATTTCTCATATATTACTCATCATGAAGAAGGTACACTTCCATCAAGTTTTTTATGGCATGCTAGATTTGGACATTTAAACTATGACAGTCTCCGTTTATTGAAGAAAAATGGTGTTGCTAGTTTGCCTACAATTCCTAGAAAACTTAAGCAATGTGATGCATGCATTCTAGGAAAGCATAGCAAACAGTCATTTCATGAATCACATTCAAGAGCACATAGGAAGATTGAACTTATTCATTCAGATTTATGTGGTCCAATGCCTATTCCTTCTGCAAATGGAAATAAATATATCAAGACATTTATTGATGACTACACCATAATGTGTTGGGTTTATTTATTGAAGAACAAATCTGATGCTTTCCTAACATTCAAGAATTTTCATAAATGGATTGAAAATGATGCACAATCTCATATTGGGTCTATTCGCACTGATAATGGAAAAGAATATACATCAAATGAATTTGAACAATATCTTCGCCAACATGGGATTAAACATCAAACAACTGTACCTTATAATCCCCAACAGAATGGTGTAGCTGAAAGAATGAACAGAACAATTTTGAATATGGTACGATCCATGCTTTTTTCAAAAATGTAAAGATAATGTTTTGGGCTGATGCTGTTCTATGTGCTGCATATATAAAGAATAGATGTCCATCTAGTGCTATAAGAAACAAGACTCCTTATGAATTGTGGTATGGACATGTTCCTTCGGTCAAACATCTCATGATTTTTGGTTCCACCTGTTATGCTTTGATACCAAAGGTACATAGAAACAAACTTGGTGCTAGAAGTCGTAAGTGTATTTTCTTGGGGTATTCAAATACCTCCAAAGCATACCGCCTCTATGATGAAGAAAATAAAAAGTTGTTATATCTAGAGATGTAATTTTTCTTGAATCATCCAAATCTGACAATGTTGTTGAGCGGCAACTTGATCACTGGATAGATTTCGCAAAAATGAAATCATTTCAGAATTTGAAAATCAGATTCCACATCTTGAAGGGGATTCTATACTAGATTCAAATGTGGAATCTTCTTCTGGAAGAATACTCTCCCCTGAACTGAAACTCCAACAACGGATGATGTTTAAGTGATGTAATTTGATGGAATTGGGAGACTCATCTTGATTCACTTCCCCAACTCAATTCAATTAGAAGCAGCCTGGGACCATTTCTCAGAAAGGTCCCCCAAAGTGGCTGACGAAGACACTTGAAAGTGTTCATCCTGATGAAATTGAAAAAACAGGAACCAGAAATTCAAACCGACAAAATGGAGGTGATGTAGATGACTCTAATTCACCTGTTGATATGGATGTTTCTTATGATTGTGAATTGAACTTGTCTACAGATTTTGAACCAACTTCCTTTAAAGAAGCTGCTTCTCATGATGAATGGAAAGAAGCAATGCAAAGGAGTATGATGCCCTCATAAAGAACGACACTTGGAAGCTAGTTGATCCTCCATTTGGAACCAAACCAATTGGCTGCAAGTGGGTCTACAAGAACAAGTACAAAGCTGATGGCTCACTTGACAAGCACAAAGCTAGGCTTGTGGCAAAAGGTTTTGCACAGAAGGAAGGGGTCGATTATGAGGAAACTTTTGCTCCCACAGCAAAATGGCCACCATCCGGACACTCTTTGCACTGGCAGCTCAGAACGGTTGGAAAGTCCATCAAATGGATGTAAAAACTGCCTTCTTGAATGGAGATCTAAAAGAAAATGTTTTTATGTCCCAGCCTGAAGGATTTGCTGTGAAAGGACATGACCATAAAGTATGCAAACTTGTGAAGTCCTTGTATGGCCTCAAACAAGCACCACGAGCCTGGTATGAAAAGCTAACTGAGCATCTTCTGAAACTCAACTTCAATCATTTTGATCTTGATGATGCAACTTTATTTGTCAAGAAAGTTGGCAAACAGTTGTATATCTTGTGGTATATGTAGATGATCTTTTAATGACAGGGAACAATGAAAGCTATATTGCATCCATAAAGAAAGAATTGGGAAAAAGTTTTGAAATGACTGATTTGGGCTATGTTCATTACTATCTTGGCA
>APFE031350165.1:53851-65346 GCA_000404065.3 Pinus taeda
TAAGTACATACAGTACACCTCACTTCATCAGCTTACGAGCCCCGGGTTGACATTTAAAAGTTGCAATTTAGACATCACTAAATTGACCAAACACGTGGCAGCCACGCTAGAGCAGGAGGGTCCTCCATCCACAACACGAGGTCTAATTGCATGTTGCATGACCCTCAACCCAGTTGAATCTACACATAGCAAGGGTTCGCTAGGCCGATACGATTGTACAAAGAGCAGGGTATGCGAAGGGAACTCTATCCACGGACGGATGGGCTACTATCCCCACGGTCCAACCTGAACATGAAGACCTGCGTGATGGTATTCGACAGTTATGGGAAGTCGTTCAATGCAGCAAAATGAGACTTCGTGAGTTAGAGGAAACGGGGGCTTGGCTACAAAAGCAAAGTGTGAGGCTGGATGAAGAAATTGATAAAATAAAATTAGAAGTCAACCACACGTGTCACGTGCAAGAGCTCTTGAAGGGACTGGACCCGACCAGTTCTCCTACACTACTAGGACAAGCCACGACCCTGCTAGCATGGTTGCGACTGCACCCTAAGGCACAAGGGAACACAGACCGAGTTATGCTATCAGACTCAAAGAAGCACGAAGGGTGCCCACAACCCAGGCTATTAGGGCAGCGGAAGGCTTGCACGATGGGTGCAACCACCTAACTATCCGTAGGAGGCCTAGTCCCAGCGCTTCATGCAGTTGGAAGAGGACGTGGGACTATAAAACAGGCTACAGGAAAGATACGCAAGTTGATTGCGGCGCGCACGGATAAGATGTCACCGCGTACTAGGCACTGCGCTGCCACGGGGATGGGATGGAAGGCGACTGTTGCAGGTATTGTTCATGATATGATGTCCCATTTAAGACATGAAGGAGTGGGCAACGGGAAATTAAGGCGTAAGGATAACCGCCAAAATCGCATTAATGAGCCACGAAGAAGGCAACCGGCTGACTTTGAATTTGAAATCATATATAATAAGCAAGAAAAGGGGCACACCACACAGTTTGATCATTCGAAGACTAGCACGCCCTGTGTTCAAGCCGAGAGGGGAAAGATGAATGAAAAAGTATTGGAGGAAAGCATGTGGTTTCAGGCACTTCCCAAGGAATACTAAGAGTCTTTCCTCAGCTCAATAAACCTTACCACGAAAATCCCACAAAATCCCATGCCACAAGTAGCCGAACTCCGTAAATCACCCAAGACGCCACGGACCAAAAAGAAACCCCAGATACTAGAACCAGTAAGGCGGTCGCTGCGAAATCCACACTTTAGCAAGCTCACCATGGAAGAAAAGGGCAAAACTGTTATAATTGACAGCAACGAGGAGGAAGTGGGATCCCCGACATATATCGAAGAAATAAATACCAACGAGGAAACAATCCAGCTAGTACGACGTCCTAAGTATGTTCCTCCGAGCAAAGGGAAGGCTAAGGTCCCTACCAATCTGGATGATGTTGACAATATACTAATCACCCTGTCTCTTCCGAAAGGGGTTCCAGTTGAAAGCATGGTGACTGGCCGGATTTCAATGATGAAATTTGAACACTGTGACCTCGCAGATACAGAAAAATTTCCCCATTTGGTGACTAGAAAACTAATGGAGTAGAGTGCGCGATGCGCAGTTACGACACTTGAGCCAAAGGAATGGTTGCGAAAGGTGGAGAAAGTTGGGTTGCTTTGTCTCCTGTCCATTCCCCACTTTCTTCAGCCCCCTATTACAATATTGGTCATCAGACAATTGCTCTGTCTCATACATGATGGATAATTATGGCTCAGCAAACCCATCCCCATCACAGCAGAACTCATTCATAGGATATCACTACTTCCCTGCGAAGGAAGAGACCCCAGGGACATTTTCGATAAAAGTGGTGATGTGGCGATGACAGAAACCCTAAAAAAGAAGTATAAGTTGGACGGGTACATTATTGATAGTATCTCGGACAAAGAGTCTGCGTTGCTACCCAGTTGCTGGCAAGGAAAGTGATGCGGAAATGCTGCAACACCGAGGTTCCAGCGATCATCATTGCGTTAGATGAGCAATGCGCAGCTGGAGAACGGTTCAATTGGGCATAGTTCCTATGTGAAGAATTCCTGACCAACTATAGGGAGGTCCAAGAGGAGGAAAAGACCTTCCACTATGCATGGTTGTTGTTGTCCATTGTGCTGGTTACCACTGACCTACCTGCAAATAGTCAATTTCCCTCCTTGGACTAGGATTAGCCAGAAGCCACCAAATTTACTTCGCTCTGGGCAACCAAAGATGCTCAAAGAATCATGGGCATCAAGATTTTTTGGATATTGATGGAAGCAAATGTTCAACACTGGGTCACCCAGCAACCCCGGTTGTCCAACGAAATCTATGATAGTGTGAAGCACATAGCCGAGTTCAAAGTCGACATACACTTTGTCTACATCCGGGTGTGCAAGGACCCCTACCAGACATGGACTACACTTCCTTTCCTTGCCATTGATGAAGCTATCAATGCGGTATTGGATACTTGGCCACCGGCATGCCGCGAACCAAATGCGGTGGGGCGCGATGAGGCTACCATCAAGAAACAAAAGGCGGAAGCAAAGCGCGCTGCACAACAGAAGCGGAACGAACAGCATGTTGCGGAAGTTCAAGCGGCCCGAGAGGCAGCGCAGACTTCGACGAACAAAGCACCAGCTAGAGCAGTTGCAGAGGACGAAAGCAATTAGAAGGTGCCCACAGGGACGGCCGTGGAGAGAGGGACGGAAGGAACACCATCAACCACCACAGGTGCACCCTTAAAATGGCCATCGCCAACAGAACGGGCAAAGCTGCGGAAGAAAGCTAAGGCGTCTAAATGGGATGGGGAACTGACCACCTTGACCGAGGGAAACCTAGGTGACATAGGGGACACAGTTCGCGAAGTCACTTGGGATGCAATCAACAAGGCCATGAAGAAGCAACAGATTGTGTTGGGGAAGCTTCGCGCGCGACTACAGGAACTTGGGATACGGACAGCACAGACAGGAACCACCGCTACTCATGAGGTTATGGGTATGTCAGCCACTAAGCAGCTATTGAAGTCCCAAATGGCTCATACTATCATGATTTGAGCAGGAGCATTGATAATAGAGAATGTGGAGGACAGAGCTGTGGTCGGATAGCTCATGGGGCTAGGCCTAAATTTGGCTACCCTCCCGCGTGAAAGTTTGTACCAGCTCCAAGACAGTGCCACGATGGAGCTCCGCGCCAGGGAACGATGTGCGGAACATGTACTCAGCAAACAGAGAATTAATATCAAACATTTGAGCCTCCAGCGGGATGAAGACGTCGCCTAGAGTCAACAATTGGAGCAACTTGTAGGGGGAGCATGTTCGCGTGCCCCTGAGCTGGAGATTGTGACCGACTTACCTGTTGGCTTATGAATCCACAAGATGGCTAGTGGGTTCCGCGGCGCAAAGGAGAAGGCTGCGAGGATTCAGTTGGAGCTCAGTTTGCAAATCGCAGAGCTAAAATTGCAGGCATAGCCTTCAACACCACCAGAAGTCACCGAGCAGCACAAAAGCATCATTAACTCTACGCAGGAAATGATACCCACATTCTATGAAGGAATGCACTGACTTGTTGACTCGGTCGCTTAGTACGCTCACTTCACTTCAAGAATATCAAACCTTACAGTGACTAGAAACAGAGGCAAGGGAGCTCCAGCAAGAATATGATAATGTCAAAGGGACTGTGCAGACAATTTCTATTACACAACGTTTGGCCAAGTTGAGGGAGGCTCAGGCCTTGAAAATACAAGTTGATGCTGCCCGACAAAAGGAAGCACTGATTAAAGAATGACTCCAGCCATGGATTGATGAGGCATTCGTGGTTTCCACCACCATCGAGCACAAGGCCGCACACATGCACGCAGAATATGAACCTGGGGAAGCAGCTGAGACAAAGACTAATGTGTCAACGACACGCGTTGAGCAGATACAGCGGATGGTGGAAGAGTTTGCAGCCAGTACAAGCGACGTGCAGAAATCGCTGACTGACCTCCGCGCAAAAATTATCGCACTAGCCGAGTGACTCGGGACGAGTCACGATGATTGTGTTGGGGGACTATTGGGTAACAGAGGCCCTGCGTAACGGTTTTGCAGCTTAAAGCCCACAATTTTGGATAAAGGTATGGTAAAGGCTCCGCGAGATGTGCGGAGTGTGAATTGTAATGAGTAAAGTCAAAGGGTTGTCCGCCCAAAGATAATGTAAAATAATTCGGCCGCCCATGGTTCGCGAACCATGGAAATGTATAAATAGAGCAAGGCTCTAGAGTTAGGGGTCAGTTTTTGGTGTGCTTTTGGATCTAAAATGTAATGGGTTTTGAAGAAAGAAGTCTTGAAGTGTCTGCAAGTCTGAGTCGAGGTTGTTGGTGAGTAGATAGAGGCTCTGCAGCTATGTGCGCAAAGGCCTGATAGAGTCCGCAGCTGTGTGCACGGACCCCTGCAGCTGACTGCGCAGGGCAAATCTGGTTGTATTAGTGAAAGAATTGATTAAAGATAAGTTGGTTCTGAAACACTGTGTTGAATCTGAATTATTGCGGGATCTGATTAATTTATGGTTGATATATCTGTTTGATCTGTGCGCTTATGTTTACATATTGAGTTTATGCAAATTTGTATCTTTTCTAGGTGCACGAATTGGTTATCTTCAGTAAATGTTTACTTAAAGATCGTAAACAGTAGATCTGATCTGTAACGAACTTCGTAACCATAAATCTTAAGGAATTTCCTTGTTTCGGATCTACGCAGAAGCAAAGTGGCGCAATGCCACAGAACGGCACGCGGACCTTCCAGACCACATCAAGACATCCCAAGGGTGTGGAAACCTAGTTCCAACACCTTCCCCTGCTACCTCGGGTGAGACCTCAATCCGTGCTCTACAAGCTGTTGCCGAAAGGGCCGATAGTTGTGTGGTTTGTTTGGCTAAATAACTCTTTCGAACCTGGGTCAGGACCATATAATCCAACACCTCCTATCTCTCCTAGCTATCTTTTCTCAGCTATCAAACAAAATGCTCTCGAAGAATGGAATGCATCTTCCTCTTAGTGGCCCGATAATAACACAACCCGATAGCCTACTAGTGGTTAATTTTGACTACATCAACTCTTAACTAGAGTTACAATATAGAATATTCTAGAGTCTTTTACATCAAAAACATGTGGCTAACCCCTTTTCCATAACTAATGGGGGTTGATGCGAGATCCTCCCGAAATATAGATGTGAAAACAAGAAGTTCAACTTCTGAGTAGCATAACTTTTGCATACGGACTCCAATAAACATGCTTCTTGCACCCTTGGTAAGATATTTTTGTGTAGAATAGCATGAGAAGGTGTTGCACTAAAGAAAAAAAAAATTACCCCCAAAAAACTTTGTTTTATGCCTCAAAATACTCCCAAAGTGTTTTAGACCTTGTTTTTCCAAACTGGGTCCCACCAGTAAAAACGGTCTCGTGAGCTAATTCCTCCACTTTTTCCAATCAAAATGCATCAAGATGTATGAAAACAATATAATGATCGAATTTTGATCACCATATCACCATTATACTACAATGTGGTGTCCATGGGTCCCCTAACTGGTTCTCATGGCAATACCATACTAGCTCAGTGCAGGATCCACATAACCTTTTGTCATTCGTGAGTATATCTAATCCTGGTCAAATCTGATACTACACATTTGTGCAACCACGTAGCACCCCCATATCACCGAAACTCCAAATAGCTTGGTGAAGGGCTCCATTATAACACGGTTCTATTAGTGGGACATTTTCCCAGTACTTATAACAATCTCCAACTCACATTGTATCTGAGTCGTGGAAAGGTGAACACCTTTCACCAACCCCGAAGCCATTACTTCACAAAACAAGAGACTTGGGTCCCAAAAATACGTATGCATCGCAAGCCCTGTGTGAAGGTTAAATTGGTTGATATATGGGCATATGAGCATCTAGATTCCCAAGGAGTAGGAAACCTTTTCCACCCCGAGATGTCCTGACTCTGAGATGTGATATGAAATTCAACCAAGGGAAAATCCAAGTTAACCCCCAGTCTTCTAAACCTCCAAATAAAATGAAAACCAATGAAAATATGACTATGGAGAAATCCAATTCATTCCAAAGGTAACTACATCCTAATGCCATGGACTTTCACATTCCCAGATTCTTCCCACATGCTAAAGAAAAGAGGATTGTAGAAACTTTCTAAGGCAAGGGGCATTAGCCCAAAATCCAAAAGCATGGTCTAACCCTAAACCTCAATCCCTCAGAAAATCCCACAGGGATGAAACCCATTCATAGGTAGACTTACCTTATATCTCTTTGTATTATGAACTTATGAACATTAAAGTTTATTGCAAACCATATTCATAGAAAAAGACAAAGTGTGTAGGACTCACAAATTATCACACTATTCCTATGGAAACCCCTGCCTACACAATCCATGTATTCATTCGTATCGGAGCATGTAAGGTAGAATATAAATCATGAGTATGGTAGCAACTCCACAGTGCAACCAAACATTGAAATAAAAAACATACAAGATAGCTAGCAATGATTACAATAATAATCTTCAGGCATTCAAACATGAAAATTCAAGACCATACAATAATAATTAATGTAACAAGGTTGTCATAGTCTATGATTCAAATATGCATAAACTTCGTACTTATCTAAATATATTATAATGGCTAGAAATTGAAGGAGGGACTTCCATACTCCACCCAACCATATGTTGAGAAATCTAGGGCAGCTTTAGTTAGGGCTTATTTAATTTGATTTCTCTTATTTTGAGATTTTCTTGTGATGCTTTCTTATTAGTTCTTATTTCAAATTATTATTTTATTATCATCAAGGAAAATGCCAAATTATGAATATCACAAAAGAGGACACAAGATGTAGGCACTCAGCAAGGGAAAAACCCCTATGAAGGGGAAAACTTAGTCAAACTCTTCCACTAGTAGATTCAAATCAATTGAGACAACCAGGGCCATAGACCAAAACAAGTGACCTCCTTCACTCCACCAAGTCAACCTCCCAGGTTAAACTTCAGCCAACTTCAACACAATACTGCTCTTCAACAAAGATCTTGATCAACCCCTATAATTTATAAGGCTCGCACTATATCCTCAACTCTGCAACTTCATGGTTTTGTTACATACTTATTTTTTGTCCTTCTTGTTTGATCTTATTCATTCATGTGATGATATGTCCCTTTAGAATATGTTTCTCACACTCCTTTTTCCTTGTATGACTTCATATCCAAATGATTGATTATCTATTCAATAGGTTAAATACACTTCTATTTATAGTCTTCTTCAAGGTCGGGATTGCTCTTCAAGGTCGTGATTGCTCTTTATGAGGCTGACTTGATGTGGAGGGTAGGTCGACTTGATGGAGGAGATTGGTCATAAAAACTTGACTCTTTCATAATTTTATTTCTTGATCTATGAAGCCCAAGAAGGTTCTTTTACATCATGGTTTTGACTTTGGCTCAATACAAAAATCCTAGAGCACACAATGGGTGCTTTGACCTATTGACCATTGACCCAAGCATGAAACCCATGTTTTAATAAGTCAATTTCTTTTACAATACAAAAAATAATTTTTCTTTCTTTTGACAAATACAATTATGAAGACCAATAATTACATCCTTCAACACCATAAGGTAGCTACAGTACAACCTTTTTTGCATCTAACCACCCTTGAGCTTGATCCAAAGTCTAAAGGAATTCTTACTCAAGGGAAACTTCACACCAAAGGCTTGGTAGGCACTCAAAGATGGAGCTCATTAACTATATGGTTTATAAACTATCCCCTAACAATAAGCACCATAGTGACTCACTTACTCTCCTAAGTGCAATTACAATGCTTCACCCAAGGTCCAGATGGGATGTTGCTCAATCCAAGAGATTGAATCTATTGTCCAAGTGGTTAACAAACACCTTTTCGTAGAAATCACTACAGGGGTCTGCAATCCACTAGCTAGGTGGTTAACAACTCTCAAGCAAGCACCACGGGGGTCTGCGGTTCACTATCCATGTGGTTGATAACTCTTTAGCAAGCACCACAGTGAATTAGAATGCCCTTTCCATGTAGTTTATCAACTATACAGTAAGCATCACAGTGATTTGATCAACCACAAAGCCTCCCACTGACCACTTAGGCATAAAAACACATTATAGTGGCCTCAACACAAAGAAACATAGGGACTAATACCCAAGTCTTTGAACACTAGCTCAGTGACAAATTCAGTATAGTTTGTCTTCTTGTTTAGCTCTCGTAGCTCCTCGCAATCTTTCTACTACACATACCAATTCTCATTTATGTCCCTTTGTCTTCATGAAGGAGCATTATCTCTCGCTTCTCAATTCGCTCTTCTTCTCATGCTCTTCTATATTCCCCTTCTATTGCTTTGTTTTAGCAATTCTTCCCTTTCTGAAGAGTCTTCCTGCCCAATATCTCCTCGATCTTCGAGGGGGATGGGCATCGTCCTACGTCATTCACTGCTCCCATCCAGTCTCATCATTGTTGTCAGGCAGTGGTATCCTGATTGCGTCAAAACCAACTGTAGAAATAACTCCCAAGTGTTCTCGTGGCTTGTCAAACAAGTGAGATCCCTCTTCCCTCATAGTAATGGATCCATGTCATCCTCTCCTTCAATTCAACATCTAAATTTCTAAGTTTACAATCCAACTACCTTAGCTAGTCGTGGCTCTTACATTGGAAGTACATAGTGGTATTTAAAAAACATAGGGGTGACGAAAAAGGGTTGTTACAGTTCCTTTTAAGGGGAAGGGGAAAGTAACACCCCATTTTGAACCCCATATTGTAATGGTTATTATGTTTTGTATTGTTGGGAGATGTTAGCATGAATATTATGTTAAATTGTACTAATGTGAATATGTTTTTATTTTAATCAACATATTGCTTGCATCTTAATGAAGAGGTGGAGCATCTTAATGATTATGATACCATGAGAGGGAGCTAGCAAGGGGGAACTAGGGGGTGAGTATCGCTAGCTAAAAAAATCCTTTCTGAGATAAATTTTGAATACCCAATTTCCCATTTATTAAGAAATTCAATTAGAACGGAATTTGTAGTTAAACTACCAACTTCCTACTATTATTACAATGGTTAGGACTTATACAAAAAATTTCTAGCATATGGGCAACATACCCATCTAGATATTTTTGAACTCGCCCACAAAATCTCATGCAAGAAGGTAGAGAAAAAAAAAATCATGTGGAGAGAAGAGGACATACGCATGAATGTATTTGGAAACTGAAATTTGGAAGATAGTTTGTGCCAAAAACCCTTATGCATTGTCATAGATCGGTGAAGAATTACTAAATCTATTTTCTAGTTGAAGAAATCAAGCATAAGAGTTTTTAAATCAAGTTGGAAAACATGGTTGTTAACTTTTAGATGTCTAGCTGAGTAAGCACGAAGATGTTGAGAGGGAAGGGTATTGAGGGATTCCTAGGGAAGAGAAAGGCATCTCTTGTGTTGTGCAAACTAGATGTGGTGACCCTAGTGACTTTTAGCATGTCAGCTTGTTGATTTGTGAATGTGAATGAGGTTTTGCCTACATATTTCTACCTGTTAATTACTAAGTGAATTCTTCCCCCAATGGCATCATAATCTATCTTTGGGGTGGTCAGCGACTAAGGAAATTAATGCATATATGAGCCTATGGTGGGGTAGAAAGTGGCTCAATCTTCATCAATTTCCAACTAGTCTTTAATTAATTTAGATACATGTATTTACCTTTCAAATTTGTAATTTTTTATTTATTTGAAATCATATGAATGTTTCTTAAGAATGTGAAGTCAGGTTTTATTGTTTGCTAAGTTGAAATTTAATTTCATGTGAATGGTTACATGTCACATCTTGAAAGGGAATGAATATAACCATTTGAATTAAATTTTAAAGCAACACTTGTAATGTCATGGCTATAATAAACCTGTTGTAAAGGTATTTTATGGCTAAAAGAGTAGGGGAATTTTACTCTTCGACACTTTTTGAACAACCATGATAATTGGCTAAGAGTGGAAGACCCAAGTGTGTTTTAGTTATGATAGTTTGGTTTAGCACCAACTAGACAAAAGAAGCCTGATATTGGCTTTACACAACTAATTACAAGAGAAAATTCTAATATTTTATAATGAATAAGTGAGAGAAGTCCTCACATAACATCTAAAAATAATAGTTAAATTAAATCACTAATGAACATACAAATGTGTGAAACTAACTTGGAGATTAGAGTGGGAGAGTTTCAAAACTTCCCTTAATATTTGTTATGGTTTGTCTTCTTTGCAAGAATAGCCATATGGCTTGGTACAACCAAAAGATATTATGATTGGGATGAGAAGACTTTAGGGGTTTCCTTGCTTTTTTGCCCATAGACGTGCTATGGATATTTTCATAATCTTGGGGATGTTATGTAGCATAGTGCTAGGCCATTTTGAGAAGGCACAAGAATATCCAAGGATTGTTGTCATTTTGGAAATGTATGTGGATGTTGTCTTTTACTTACAATTGATAAGACCTTTGTAGGATTATGTTCTTCTTGAAGAAATCTTAGTTTTGACCCCTTTCTTCTCCAAAATATCAAGGGTTGTGAAAGCCTTAAGTTGACAAACCAAGATGAAAGAGAAATAATCTACCCATGACTTGCCAACCACAAAGCAAGTTAGCCTTTATGGCTTTCAGTGACATATCTACTCATGACTTGCTAACCACAAAGCAAGTTAGCATCTATGGCTTTCATTGACATTCTTTGATGATGAATGGTTATTGTGTTATATTTATGTTAAAATAAACTATCTTTGTGGTTGTAGATGACATTATTGGATGATGGATCGTTATTTTGTTATATTTGTGTGAAAATAAACTATGTTTTGACATGTCTTTAGAGACTTCATAATATTGTACTTGATTAATTTTTATATGTACATGGGGTTTTACATATGACATTAATTTTATGCAAACCTATACTCCAAGATGCATATGGATTTTAATGACAACAACAAAAATTGAATTCCTTTAAAGTCTCTTTCATGTGAAATGAAGAATTTTTCCTATTAAAACAATGTGTTTGATTTTAGTTTGGGTCAAGTTTGGCTTTCTCCCCTCAATTTATGGAGAATCTACTAATCTCCCTCAAAATAGGGGGAATTTGCTTTCCGTCCTTAAATTTTTTTGAAAGATTGATAAATTTCTTTTTACCAAGAAAAAATCTTTGTCCAAATGTAAAATTATATTCTTATTAAAACTATGTGTTTGATTCTAGTCTGGTTCAAGTTTGGTTGTTTAGCTTTCTCCCTTCAATTTATAGAAAATCTCATAATCTTCTCCAAACTATGGGTAATGTGTTTTTCGTCCTCAAATTTTTTTGAAAGGTTAATAAATAAAAAGAAAAATTCTCGTGTCCAAATGTAAAATTTTAAAGTTCCTATTTTACTTCATTATTATAAATACTT
>APFE031350165.1:65760-130462 GCA_000404065.3 Pinus taeda
ATTTTATTAATAAAATATATATAATAGGTTATATTATAATTATAAATATGGCGAGAGTTAGTTTAAAATTTGTCAAGGTGTTCGAGATTAAGCTTGGATTTGAGATTGGGGTTGGGCTTGGATTTGATATTAGGATTGGATTAGTTTGATTGGGGAAGGCGTAGTTATCAATATTATTTTTCTGGTTAATTGTAATTAAAGAGTATAGTTTAATTTATCAAGGCCATTTTTCTAGTTAATTATTACTAAAGAAGTAGTCTACCTTATCAAGACCAAGACCATTTTTCTGGTTCACTGTACTTAAAATCCAACAAAAATTTAAAAAAAAAAAGAAAGAAAACAAAAAACAAAAAACAAAAAACAAAAAAACTATTTACTCTATAAGTTGGAGAGGAATATGATCCCTCTAGATAAATATACCATGACTTTGAAAAAATATATATATGTATATGTAAACCAGGCGAAATGACGCCAATAATTAATAAAACATATAAATGTTATAGTATATCTTAATTGTAATTAGGGAATGGAGTATGCGGACACTGCACTAAATATAATTTCAAAGTGTTAATGGGATAAGTGATGTGGGATTAAAGTCTTGTAGGGCATATATCTGCACATACAAAATGGAAAATAGACTTGCAGGGTAAGTGATGTAAAAGTGGTCTTAGGAGAGAGTTTTACACACCTGCACACGTGCAACCAGCAATCTTGGAAATTGAAAGTCCAGGGGTTTTGGATTCAACAAACTTGGAAATTGGAAGTCTATGTGTTGTGGATTATGAATGGCCAAGGGATTTGTGGGGAATAGAGTTTTGAATGAGATCTATCAGCACTTGTAATATTGGAAAATGAATTTAGTCTTAGAAAAAGGTGGAAGTAAAATATTATTTATTTTGGAAGTTAGGTAAAAATTTGAACGTGAATAAAAAATAAATAATAAGATTTCGTAGAAAAGTTTAAGTTTTGGTTTTTTTGTTTTTTTCAAAATAATTTCAAAAGAGTTTTACTGGTAGATCTTAATTAATATTAATAATGTGAGATTTATTGTGAAATTAGAATTATTAATAATAATAATTGAGATAAGTCTTCAGGGTTAGTTTAATTGGTTGAGTTCTCTTTATTTATAGTATTTTTGTTATTAAGAGATTATGGGCTTAATTTCTCTCAACACTCTCGAGGTTAGGCTCCATAGTTGCGCCGACACTCTCAGGGTTAGGCTCCATGGTTGAGCCGACAGGAAGTGATCCCTTTGGGTGGATTTGTTTGGTACAAAGATTTCATAGATGTAGCAGTCACTAGGGTTCATGAACCACAAAGGGAAAAAAAATGATAATAATCAAGATTTCATATATTAAACTTAATTAATGTTAATAAAGTGGTAATCATGATGATAATTTGATTTAATTTATGATTAATTGTATTAATCTAAAAGGTTAAGTAACCATAATCATGTGAATTTAAAAGTATTTATGTCGAGACCATGAAATGACATGGTGGCATTTGGTAGTCTTGGTGTTGATGATAGACCACCTCCTACATTACATGTCATCCACCACATGTTGGATGTATGATCACACTAATGTGGCATTGGTACAAAATCTTAAAGGACGTAACTTTGTGCCCCAAGCTCAGATTGAGGTGAATTTGACATTGTCAAAAAGCTCGTGATGAGGAGATGATGATAGTGACATTAGAAGTGAACCAAAGAAACAAACCAAATGAATAATAAAAAATATGACCCCACACCACCTTATGATAGCCTAGGGGGTTGGATGTGTTACACAAACTTTACCAAAATCCTCCTTTACCATGTTGTGGAATCATGTTACTATGGTATTTTGGGGAGTATATATCTTCAAATAATGAACGTTCAACGTTAAGGGGAGAAAGTGCAATCTATGGCTTTCTCTTGTTGGCCTCCCATCCATTTTTAGTGAGGACATTGTGCATAGGGCAAATCTTATCTTGAGATTAGTATTCATCAACCCTCTCACTTCTTTATTTCATCTATGATTGACCACCTTCTCAAGTTAGATATCTAGACAGCGCTCACTTCTATTTCAATCATTGTCACTGTTAGTTATATTTGAGTTGGGCATTCATAAACTCGAGCTTTTTTAATATTCTAGTCACATCTCCTATTTGCCAAGAGTTGAGAAGCTATAAACTCGCTCTCATTTTGCATTTGAGTATCCTCCTTTGTTGCACTATCTCAAGTGCATTTGTGTTGGATGTTCAAACACCTATGTCCCTATTGTATTTGATTTCTCTTAGTTGCCTTCAATATCTCTAATTATATCTAAGGTTTCTCAGTGTGTTCAAGCTCTATCAAATATATGGAGTTGGATCTTCCTACTCTCATTTCAACAATTGTTGATCTTACTAGAGTTGAGTGCTCCCATCTCTCTTCTAGTATGTTCCTTTTGGTTGTTCTTTAGATATGCAAATCAATGGCACTATTCTACTAGTGGTTGTGTAGAATAGCTAGAAGACGTATTCCATCACTCTTTGATTTTATGAGCAAGCTAGTGACAGTGTTTTCTAATTGATATGTCATTTTGTCTTAGTGTTCTTTTAGTAGATGAGCAGTTCAATGATCACAAACCTTCAAGGAATGAGCAATCCAAAGTTTATTTTTGTACAAGATGTTTCTTCCAACATTTTTTTATTAGTAGCTTATTATCGTATCTTCCCAAACAATGTGCAACTTAGTGTAGTATTCTTCCTATAAATTATTGGGTCCATTTTTGTATTAAGTTGGTTCATCACACATCCTCTCTTTCTTATTTCTTATAGCTACAATTCACACTACTTTGAGTTGGGTATGCTGGTGCCCACTCATTTTTGTACTTACTATTTATTGTATTTATGCCTCTTTATCACATGGACAAATAAGGATCATATTTCCCTAAAAGATCCACAATTCAAATGTGACATGTTTTCATGAGTTGAGCAATTCTATGTTGATAGTCAAATATTCATAAGTCATTCCTACTTTGTATTATAATGGGTCATAGCAAATCCATTCTCTAATTAAATCGATGAATTTATTTCTATTGAATTAATCCTATTAAATCCCATCTTTTGTACTTTTATCAATTTCATCCTTTACCACATTTGTAAATTAAAACTGACTGTTAAATTCATGGGAACCTCCGTTACAATTACTTGCTATCATGGCTAAATATGATCATTATCATGTTGATAAGTTCAGATTTAATCACCAACCTAATCAATTTTATTTTATTTTATTTTAAGTAATTAAAAACCACCTAAAAATTTATGTAATCCCAAAAAAAACACCCCACCTGATAAGTTGTATACGCACCTTATTAATCTTTTATGTTATCATATCCATTTATTGGCAAATAATTCCTTTCCCTCCCAAAATTGCATTATTTATTAATATTATTATTAAAATTACTATATGGTACCATATCTCTTGTTTGTTCATGGGTTCATTTTTTCAGAACCCGCTAAGTCTTTCCTAACTCTCAGGTATGGTTCATGAGTTCATTTTTTTTGAAAAACCTCGTATTCTCAGGTACAGCCAAGGTAGAATGCGATAAAACTTTCCCTCCTGTATTATCAAAGTAGACGACAGCCAGATCGACCAGCCACTTGGAGAAGTTAACGTTATCCGTACCGTAATCAAGCTTCCCAAACTTTTCTTGACCTTTTCAGATGGTGTTCTCGTCATTTCAAATTATGCAAGTATTTTAATGTGCCTAAACAACGTACGCAATAAATCTTGGTAAAACCAGTCATTTGGTAGGAAAAAATGACGGACTGACAGAGAATTATACAGATAATTTAGTTTAATGTTAATACTCAATGAATGATGTGTAGATATGTATGCAAACAGATACAACTTGCTGCTGCTGACAATGAAATCCTAATCTGAATTAAAAGTGATTGATCGTTATCCCTTTGATTGATTTACGAGTGCCCACTATTATTTAGCGCTTTCTGCACTGAATTTTATACAAATGTTCACATTAGATGGTCGATTATATTGCTCACAGAATCCCAATTCAATTCTGTGAACTATAGTTTTTGCTCTGCTACATTGTGTTTGTATTCAAATTACCTACTGTAGATCGTTTGGGTTAATGCAATACTTGGGCAAAAAGGGGCTTCTGCATATGTAAGTTTCCTTGGACTTTCAAGAAAATATTGGGTTGTTCAGAGGAATGACTATTCTTCCTGTCAGTTCTCTGCTTGATCAGCTTTTTTGACAGAGGCCTGGCCCATCTGGTTTGTGCTTTTCCTTGCTCCCTTGGAAATTTCTTCTGGTTTAGAAAAAGAAGCAGTTATGGATTATCATGGCGGTTTTTGTCTTTTCTTTAAATTATGCTTCAGCATTGTCCTTTTGTGGATTTGATGATGTCTACATTTGTCCTTCATGTTGCAGAAAGTTTGGCTGCTTTAATGAAGCAACTTTCTGTTTCGGTCCGAAGAATCTCTGATTATAACTTCATCCAATTTGTCATCATCATATGCATGTTTTCAGATTTTCGTTTTCTGCATGCAATAAAACCACGGTCACTTTTGGTCCATATTGAATGTAAAATGGCTTTTCTTACTGAGCAAAACCCATATCTTCAATTGTGACCTATCTCCAATTTGTTGCGTGTGTGGGCTGCTCAATGGAAAATGGCTATCATGTTTTTGGCAGATCAGGAGTTGTAGAGACCTCTCAAGCTTTCATAATGGTATCCAGTCACTGTAAACTGATGATAAATTTGAAGATACTTGTTGGCATGGCAGGAGTTGTAGAGACCTCTCAAGCTTTTCATAATGGAATCCAGTCACTGTAAACTGATGAGAAATTCGAAGATATTTCTTGGCATGTCAGGAATTTGAGGATGCCTGTTGACGTGGCATTGATTCTCAAAACGGTTTGAGATGAAAATATCCAGTGACAGCGAGAAAAATCAATATTTTTAACACTCTGTAACCAATGAGCCTAATAGTAGTGTCGTGAGTAGAAGAGTCAAGACCTCTCTATAGTGAACCTAACTTTTATTTGGATAACTAGGGCAAATTCATGAACAGTAGACTGACATAACTTCGAGAAATCTTCCCATTATCAAGTGTGGGAGCAGATAAGAGAGGCTTTTTGTGAAAGCAATTATGACCCGCGTTACCATGGACTAGGTTTGCTAATCAAATTGCTCAATTGAAAGAATAATCTCCACAGGTCAGACAAATGGAATAATTTCAATACAATAGGCAAACAGAACAGTTTTTTGTATGCACATTTCAAAGTTCCAGCAAGTGGTGAAAGAAAACACTAGGATGGATGGAACTGGGATGGACATTGGATCTTCCATTCAAAAGGAATTTTCAACAGCTAAAAGAGAATCCCATAGCAATGAATTTGGATGTCCCCTCATTCCAGGTCTCCCAGATGATCTCGCTAAGCATTGTTTTGCACATGTACCCCGCGTGCATTTTCAGTCATTGGGGTCTGTTTGTAAGTCATGGAGGAAATTCATTCAGAGCAGAGAGTTCTCTATAGTAAGAAGACGAGCTGGTACAATGGAAGAATGGCTTTATGTTCTGACTGCAGATTCAAATGGCAAAGGATTCCACTGGCAGGTTCTTAATCCTCTGTGTGGCCAATGGCAGACTCTGCCACCTATGCCTGGTCCCGCTAAGACAGCATTTGGAATTGTTACGATCAGTGGAAAACTTCTGATCATGGCAGGTTTAGTTGAAGATGATTATGGCATTGCTAAACCTTCAGCAGATGTATACCAATACGATTCGGCTTTAAACAGGTTAGCTGTCATTGCTTTCTAAATTGAATATGGAATACATGGCTTTAAACAGGTTGGGTCTTATTGCTTTCTAAATTGAATATGGAAATAAATGAAGTGTTTGTGTACAACCCAATAGAATATTGTTCTCAATGCCTATCTGTACTTTGTTTTTCCTTTTTCTTTTTTAAATCTAGGCTGTGTTTAGGCCAGGGCCAGTTTTAGTCTTATTCTTGGATGTGTTTAGGCTGGAGTCAGTCTTATTCTTGTAAAGAAAATTAATCTATCCAACCGTATGATTGTGACATTATTATAAGGATTGTGCAAGATTTGATAAGCCTGAACATGTAATTCTAGTGCAATTCCCACAATTGAATCCCCTTTCACCATAAAATTTGATCCAAAAACCTAATTAAAATAAAATTTGATCCAAAAACCTAATTATATTACACACCAACCAACAGAACCAACAGATTTAGACCTCATAGGTTTGTCCTCTATTTACGTGCATTGCAAGCTTTTAAATAGCATTTGGTGTAATAGCCTATTCAAACCCCGGGAACAGTTTTTCTATTTGTCGATAAAGCTTTTGTTCTTAAACACTAAAGAATGAATTGAGTGTTATCAATCACCATTCTTTCATCAAACCAACGTTACCAAAATCAGACCGAAGCCAGTAGAACCAGGTGGTCAGCCCGGTTTCAAAGGTTTCTAGCCAGAACTGGTAATCCAAACCACTTTGAAAATGCTCTGCCCTATCTTGTCAAAACCGATCAATTTGACAGTTCTGTACCTGTGCATTTCCATCCGATGAAGAAACAAAAAACACCCTACAACTACCTTGAAACCCAGCTATTTTTTAATACACCTCATCGTGAATGGACTTATCTTGAATGACTTGCCACCGATTCCAACACCACATGATATGAACAGTGATATTCGACCTTAAAGAACACTGGATCATGACCTAAGTCCATCCCTGTATAGGATGTAGAGGGCTGTGGAGAATGAAGATTCAAATATTTTTGTTATATGATCATATTGTAGAATTATTAAATGTTTACGTTCATCTATTTCAGTTTTAAATATGAATCCCATTTAATAGTATTTTGTTATATTTACATTTACATTAAATATATGAAAAAACTTTGCATGGTTTATGTTTTTAATGGTTTAGATCTGCATAAATTAAAATGAATATATATAATTTCAATCAGATTTAATTATGATAATTGAGAGCAATGTTATTTTTCCCACCAAAAATCAGTTGTTATAAATAATATGCTGAGTTTTTAACAAGTATATTGTTGTAACAACCGTAGACATTAAAGAATTTAATCTTCAAAATTAAGAAAAATGCAGGTTGGGTTTATAGGATAGATATTTTATTAAAAATATAAATAAATCAAAATAACAAACATATATAAATCAAAATTGGAATATTTCAGGTATTTTTTGCCAGAGCTGTGCTTGAATTAATTGTGCCAGATATATTTCATATGAATTATGTTAAAGTTTGAAATGTTCTCAAATTTTCAGGTAGACATTACATTCATCATTAAAAGATTAATTATATCTTTATAATAGGCGAAGTGTCTGCTCAAAATATTAAAACACAATTTAAATTTTTATCAGGTTAAACTCCGAAAATTGTATTAATATTAAAACACAATTTGAATTTTTATCCGGATAACCTCCAAAAAATTGTATTATAATAAAATGTTGTGTCTCGTTTTTTTTACAAGTTCCGAGATCGTTTTGGTCCTAATAACCTTACATCAAGCACAAGGCACCTAGATCTTCAGAAACCAATTGCACAAATCATTCTCTTTGGAACTCTTGAGCATTCTGGTAAGGATAATACGATGGAGCCTGGAACATCAGAATCTAATTGGACTTAAAGTGGTGATTGCAGATGGAGCATGCTTGCAAAGATGAAGGTCGCACGCTATAAATTTGCTTGTGCAGTGGTTGACGGCCTTGTCTATGCAGTTGGTGGACATGGAGCATGTGGCGGGTATCTTTCAAGTGTTGAAGTGTTTGACCCACAGAACAACAAATGGAGCTTAATTGAGAGTCTAATATGTCCAAGATGGGGTTGTTTTGCTTGTGAGTTTGAAGGCAAGCTGTATGTTATGGATGGGAGATCAAAATTCACCATTGGGCATTCAAGATCAATTGATGTTTATAACCCTAAATGCCATACCTGGGATAAAATTAAAAGTGGATGTACTATGGTTACTGCGTATGCTGTCTTGGACAAGAAACTATTATGCATAGAGTGGAAGAATGAACGGAAATTGGCAATTTTTGATTTTTCAAACAGTTCATGGAAAAGGGTGTCTGTGCCACTTGGAGGGAGCCTCAAAGTTGGATTCTGTTTTGGCACACTCAACGGAAAGTTGTTGCTCTTCTCTACTAAAATGGAACCCTATTACAGGACTCTAGTTTACAATCCTAATGCTGCTGCTGGTTTGGAGTGGCAGACTACACATATTAAACCATTGACTGATTGCATTTGCAGCATCACAATTAGTGCTTGAAGGTTGAAGTAAAATGTGTCATATATAGTAGATTTGATTGGGCATTAATAGAATGTCAATGTATATAGCTGTTCATAATTTATAATTGATTTCTGTTATAATATCTACACATCCGGTTGGAAAGGATATCATAATCAGTACATGTTGGTTCTTTTTTTGGCAGTGGTGTCTCATATTTTGGAAGCATTAGTTTAAAAAATATAATCCAAACTCATTCAAAAATAACATATGAATTTTTATAAACAATTGCGTCAGTAGTATGAGCTAAGATGGCAAAACAGAGCATTGATATTTCTCATAATTTTTGGTTTGGAGACTACTGTATACTTGTTAGATTTCAGAGCACTGTAAGATTAGGTGGGAATTGTTGGTCCTTGCCCTCGTCCAATCTATAAACAGGAATAAGCATTCCAACATTCCCCTAATTTCTCAAGGGAATGATATAGGTGCTATCATTTAACGGCATGTTAAGCATGGAGCACATATTTTGACAGTCCTTCAATGGTGGAGAATTGTTGGTCATCAATACATTCCAACATCACATTTCTTATAGCACTCAGTTTAGTATTTAAGAACAATGGCATTTTTCATATATATTTTATTTTTAATTTTGGTACAAAATTCCAAAGTTTAAATAAGGTGGTCATTTAAGAAAAGAAAATTTTAGACAGGAAACGTATATGGGTGCAATAACTTAGCTCCATTTAATGGAGATTTTGACAACCATATTTTGAAAACAATATTGTACAACATTGATTTCTCTATTTTGAATACATCGACTTTATCAATCAGGAATTACAAGCAGTGTGCTCTATTCAACTTTTGATTTAAAGCATATTTTTGTACTTGGTGTAAAACCTGCGTATCTTCTTTACCGCAATCCTTTGAATTAACCTTTCGATTAGGTTGTTGAAAAGGAAATCTACACCTCTGGAATTGCTATCTTTTGGAAGCTTATTTGCTATGTTGCATGAGTTTCTTGGGAATGTTGTCGGGAACTGGTAGAAGTTTCCCTAAATTTTATAGAGAATGGTTAATTGGAAACAGAAATATTATATAATAAAAAAATTAACAATATAAAAAATAAATATATATATTTAACTGTATAATTAATATAATAATCAAAATTAATATTGAATCAAAATATTCATATATTAAAATCAATTTAAATATATAAATAATAAATATATAATCTCTTATATATAAATATATTTTTTGGGTGTGTCTCCCTGAATATCTCCCTTTTTATATATAAAATGTCAAGTTCATTACCAGTTCTTTCACACATGACCAGTCTTTGAAACAATCTAGTTTAAAAATACAAAGGAACAATTCTACATATGTTTTTCTAGTTATTCTTATTAAGAGAAAAAACAAAGCAACTCTAATGTTTAAGCATTGACTGCCACACACAATCTTCTGCGATATATATATATATAAACAGCAAAAGAAATACTTATCTGAGTGACATCCTAGATATCGCCCTTACATTGAGGGCCACAAGTTTCTTTAACCCCTCAAGAAATTGCTTCAATTTCTCTATTAAGGATATCTGTGTTAAAGATGTCTTTGGCCTTTCTTCCTGTGAAGGTTTCAACATAGGCTCATGTTTTGTGAGCAGTTCAGTGTATTTCTCTACAAGATTTGTATTCCCTAACCCAGAGAACATCGAAACTCCAAAGAAAACAGTCTTCAAATCTCCCAGAACTTTCCCAAACAAACAGTTCTAATATAACAAAGCTTATTTGATAATTGTGACTACTAGTGTTTATGATTGATTCTCATTTAACATTTTGAGATAAATTCATCCTTTCACTATCCAAATATCATGTATGTACCATATCTATTATAAATATCTATTATAAAGTTGAGTTGTCATGAGCTTTGATGTCATGTTATGTTTCCTTTTGCAGTTTCATATCTAATCAAGGATGAGTTGTCATGAGCTTTGATGTCATGTTATGTTTCCTTTTGCAGTTTCATATCTAATCAAGGATAAATATTGTCTAAAGCATATGTATTTCATTATCTAATCAAGAATAAATAGTCTAAAGCATATGTATTACTGTGATAACAAAACATGCACGTGACCAGCAAGGATGTGACTAATACTAATTTGAGTATATGTGTTTCAATATTCTTTTTTTATACCATGTAGTTTACATTTTTATTATACCTGCCCAAGCAGATATATAGCGATCGGTATGCCGTTGACACCATATTAATGGTGTTGACTCGTTTTTTATATCGTAGATTTAACCATAGTTTTTCTACAACTTTGTAGTACAAGTGGGCATGATAGCGTTTAACCAATGTTTCCTCGCTATTTGATTCGGCAAAAAGAATGCACCTCTTATTGTAGCCTCTTTTTACATTAAGTAATCAGTGCATTAACTTTACCACTTTAACCAAAGTTCTAGCTTTAAATTTATCATACAAATTTTGAAAGATCATATTCTAAGTTTTATTTTGAGGCCAGCAGTTTCGAGGCACACTTATTTTGAGGCCATTTGTGTTTTTGCATCTAGTCACATTCATAGAGGCATCCACATGTGGGTTGCAACAAATTGTATATAATATTATCAACTACATCAACGGAGCGAGGTAGGTGGTGACAGTATGTGAGTGTTTTTGCATGACTAGGTAGGAGGTGATCGTTTGTGAGTGTCTTTGTATATACTCACATTGATAGAGGGGTCGTAGTATGGCTTTCAACAGACTGTATACAGCGGGTTCAATTCGCACCAGAGCCAGCCGGTTCAATTCACATTAGAACCAAAAGCAAAGCAGAGAAAGACAGGAGCCTAATTGCACTTCTTTGTTGATCCACCGTTTGATCGAACACTTTCTTAGTTAATTGGTTCTTCTTCGTTGATCCGTCGTTTCACCCAACGCTTATCTTATCTGGTTAATCTGCATCTGGAGGTACAATTTCCAAATTCAATTAATTTTTTTGGTCAGCGTAAAATACCATCAACTTTTCATTATAAATTAATTATAGTAGCTTGTTTCTGTTATGCTTCTTCAAAAAACAATTTTGAAATTTGAAATTCATTTAAATTGTAATTTCTTAATGATCTCGCAATTTCTTAATTACTTAATTCACATGGACTTACCAAAATAAGGCATGACCAGAGGAGTAAGTCGTCTTCAGGGACTTATGGAAACCTATTACTCGTAACGGGAATATGTTACTTAGGACTATGCCTGGTTTCTGATTGTCTGCCGAAGCTTGCAATACATTCGTGAGTATTCATTGATTTAAAACAGGGAGTGCGCTATGCCCGGTTTCGGTTTCTGATTGTCTGCCGAAGCTTGCAATACATTCATGAGTATTCATTGATTTAAAACAGGGAGTGCGCTATGCCTGGTTTCGGTTTCTGATTGTCTGCCGAAGCTTGCAATACATTCTTGAGTATTCATTGATTCAAAACAGGGAGTGCGCTATTGCTTTACCAATTGACGTGCATAATTAAGTTACACCTCAATGTGTGGATTGAGTGGCCAATTTAGGACACATCATTTATATTTTCAATGACCGAATGTGGCCACAAGCAGCTGAGGGAAGATATAGTCTTTGTGTTTTTTTGCTTCATTCATTCATTGATTCATCAACTCAATTATTATTTAATTTAATTTCCAATAATAATAATAATTTAATTTCCAATAAATTAATATTGGATGATTGTAAGATGATAGCAATCAATTATTTAATTTAATTTCCAATAAATTAATATTGGATGATTGTAAGATGATAGCAATCAATCTTAGCAAAATATTTTTACATTTTCACATGTTTTTTGTGTTTTTTACTTCATTCATTGATTTAGCAACTTCACCTTTGCGTTTTTTTTACTTCATTCATTCATTGATTAAGCAACTTCACCAAATTAATATTGGGAAATTGTACCATCACAATTGAGAAATTGTTATATTGTTATATAGGTAAATTCATGATTGAAATTTTGGTTAAAAGAGTCAATGATTAATCATCCTTTACCATAAATAAATTTTATTTGAATATAAAAGTTTTGGATTGATTTAAAATTTAACCATATGTGAGATTGAAATTTTGGTTAAAAGAGTCGATGATTAATCATCCTTTACCATTAAATAATTTTATTTGAATATAAAAGTTTTGGATTGATTTAAAATTTAACAATATGTGAATTTTATAATAAATAAAATGATTTAAATGAATTTTAAAAAATGAATATTTATATGCAAATACAACAATTTACATTACAATATCACTGTAATACAACAATTTGCATATGCAATATTTATATGCAAATACAACAATTTACATGACAATATTACTCTAATACAACAATTTACATGACAATATTAGTCTAATATGACAATTTACATGAATGAGATTCATAACCAGCGTCAATATTACTATAATACAACAATTTACATGAATGAGATTCATAACCAGCGTTGTATATCATGTGAAATTAATTAATATTAATATTAATATTTTTACAGATACATCATCATGTGAAATTAATTAATATTTTTACAATTACATCTTTCCTGATTCATAACAAATTAATTGATATTTTTACAAATACATCTTTCTTGATTCATAATAAGTGGTATATATATTAAATTAATTAATATTTTCAGAAATACATATTTCGTTTATTTTCCACATACAAATAAATGGTAGCAACACAATAACCTTGCATAGGCAAGGTAGGAAACCTCATAAAATTTCCGTGTAACTCTCAGATATATACAATTTCCAATTACTTCATTTAAATGCAGTTTGGTGGTGTCGTCCATAATTTCCAAAGTACATGTTAGCTCATTTACTGCATGTAGAACACAACCCACCCAGCGATATATTGCAATCCAATTTAAAAAATACAAAACAAACCACGTGTAATTCCCAAATATATACAATTTCCAATTACTTCATTTAAATGCAGTCTGGTAGTTCCATAATATCCGAAGTACATGTTAGCTCATTTGATGCACGTAGAACACAACCCACTAAGCAATATATTGCAATCCAATCTAGGAAATACAAAACAAACCACTATTGCTAAAAACTTATATTGCCGATACTTTTTATTTGCATGATATCTTTAGAACTGTGTCACCATCTGGGGATGTGCATTAATCCTTGCAACAGATAGCAGATGTTAATCCTCATTGGGCAGGTATACCGTCCGCAACGCAGCGACTTGTTTTGGAAGTGTTCTCTGCATCATTTTTAGTTATGATAATAATGTATCTAGGACATCTGCAATAAATGCCTAGTTTGCATATGTTGAACCCTCCAAAGCTCCTTGAAACGCCCTATAGTTAAGTCAAGTTTGGGACTTGTTTTAAAGTAGATTGAAACCTTGTGAGACTTCTGCCCTTCGAACTCTCGAACTACATGGCACAATATGCTCTTTAACTCTTTCCCAATAAATCTTCTCACGTGTTTCCCACATAATTATTCCTTCTTGTATCCAACAACTCCCTTTAAATCACCACATCACTCAACATTTACTCAATGCCCACCCTTTCTTCCCCTGTACAAATTAGCTGCAAATCAAAGATTCCATCAATATGTCAGTGAATTACGATATGTACATTGTACAAGCTAGCTGCAAATCAAAGATTCCATCAATATGTCAGTGAATTACGATATGTACATTGCACGATGTGCTCTTTAATCCTTTCCCAATATATCTTCTCACATGTTTCCCACATAATTCTTCCATTTCGTATGCACTAACTCCATTTAAATCGCATCATTCAACATTTACTCCATGCCCACCCTTTCTTCCCCTATACATACTTATTGTAAACCAGCGATTCATTTTTTCCCGTCTCCCAATCCTCGTACTGTCTTAACAAGAAATCCTCCTATAATCTTCTCTTCTATATGCACCATCATCCATCACCAATGAAATAATTGGATTATACCCAATAACAATCAGAATGAAGATAAGACGGATCTCATAAGAATCTCAGGACTTGTTTTTCAGATATATCTTGCACAACCATCCTCCAAGAAAAATCCCATATATCTCGCACAACCATCCTCCAAGAAAAATCCCAACCACCTTAGGGTTTGGGTATTGAAAACCTAAGATTATAGTATAGAGCTTCAATTGTAAATCTTTTTCCAAAGCTTGAGCCCTGCCATGGCATCAAGATTGCAAATTTCCAAATTGTAAATGTAAACGTATATGTCAAGATCTATGTGCTTGTGTGTATAAGTGTATTGGGCCTATAGACCAATGTACATATAAGTGTTGAAGTCCCTATGTGGTGAGGCCAATGAACCTATTAGATGTGATATATAAACATGTTGAAATTAATAAAATAACACCATGGCTCCAAGCAAGGGATGAAAAGAGTATGGGGAGCTAAGACTTCACAAGAAGGAAAAGTGAGGAAGCAAAACCAAAACATGGTTTCTAGACCAAATAACTAATATAATATTTTTAAAGTAACATTATGGGATGATATATTATTATAATATATTTTAAATATATTAAAATAAGTATATTTTTATACTAAGTTATAAATAAAAGATAAAGGGGGATTTTGCCAAGGAATTGAAAGATTACCTAGAGATGGCTCTAGTGTTTGTTCCTAGGTGCACTAGAGGATACTTGGCAATATACCCTGAGAACCCTAAGTGGGTAAGGGTTTCTATGTGCTTCTCCTTGGGTGGCCTTGGGGAAGGTTGTAAACTTGGAGGGAGAAGTGAAGAGATTGGTGTCCATGTATGGATCTAGTGGGCACTTGGAGACCCCTAAGGGCTGCTAGAACACCTGGAAGCTACAAAGCTTTATGACATGTTGGGAACCTTGGAAGAGTAGTGGCACAGCTCAATGGATTGTAGGTGCAAAGAAGTGCACTACCTTGGATTGTGTGCACTAATGGGGGATGTGAGACTATTGATTGGATGTTTGCGATGGTTTGGTACCTTGGCCCTATTCATGTTTAGTGTTGATCATATACCATAGCTAGCTTCTCTTAAGTGGGTCCAGGTTTCTACGCGCTTGCCCTTGGATGACCTTGGGGAAGGTTGTTAATTTTAGGCAACAATGTTCTATGCTTTAGAGCAATTTTACTTCAATTTCTTTATTAGCCCAATATTGATATCCAGTTTAGCAATCACATCAACATGATAGTAAAATGCAAATAGAACATAAACATAAACAGTAGAAGTCAAGCCAAGACAAGAGGACACAAGATGTGGCACCATCAATGTTTTTAAAACCGGAACCGGTGACCGGACCGATCCACCTAATGAACCAGTTTACCGACCGGAACCGGTCTAACCGGGACTGGTTTGGTCTAAACGAACCGGTTTTAAAAAAATACATTAAATAACTAATTTTTAATGAAACAAAACTATTTTTAAGACGTAAAACCATGATTCCAAGCCATTAGAGACAAAATATGCAAAGTTTGCTCATTTATATACCATGTAAAGGAGAATATATCAAAATGGCACTGAGTACAATACATATCATCAACAAAATAACAAAATACATAAGAAATGAGGCTCTAAATGGCCTATAAAGTCCAAAAACAATGTTGCAAGCTATGAGGCCATTGGCCTACTACAAGTCTACAGTGTACACATGATCAATCATCAAGTTCATCACCAGTACTACACACAGGATCATCATCAGGAGCTACATAGACATCATTTGGTTCAGAGTCTGAGGATGCCTTAGCCCGATCTGCAACCTCAGTATCGATGCCACCAATGACAATAGAAGTGGACCTAATGGAAGCACGAGTTTGTCGACCTGCACGACTAGTGCCTTCCATTGGTTCTTTGCCTTTCCTTGATGCCGCTACTGATCCTGGTTCTGATGCCGCCACATAATCTGCTTCATCCCCCGCTAAAGCCATGTCGATATCGAAATCAGCCTCAAACACAGGATCTTCAGTCTCCTCCACCCATTCTGATGTTGGATCAATATCGTCCAACACAATGGGATCTAGATCAGGTGATTTGCTCATCATTTGGTTCCTCCTCGTCGAAGGTTGTATTGCACAAAAACAAGATCATTTAACCGTTTTTGTTCAAAACGATTTCTCTTCTTCGTGTGTATGCCCTCAAAAACAGAGCAATTGCGCTCACAACCTGAAGCACTGCAAGTTTGACTGAGGACTCTAATTGCAAACCTTTGCAATTGAGGACATTGGCCACCAAATGACTCCCACCAATGTGCTGCAAAGAAAAAGACATTGATTAGTAACTTAGTTTATAATTTGAATTGTAAAGAACGTAAACAATTTTAACTTGAAAAGAAAAACAAAATGGAAATTAGAATTGCTTACCTGGTTGGTCCACATCTCTTGCCATATTTGCCAAGTTTTTGCCAAAAGTACCACTTGCCATATTGATAACAGTAAGCTGTCTATGTATTTGCAACTGGTCTACATGGCTAGGGACCATGCGCTCCAAGCAATCAATCAATCCAGCTCTGACCTCCCCATCATGCTGATCTCCTAGCCGATTTTTATAGTGATACCTTGGGTTCAAAAAATCCCTAGTTGCATGTATAGGACGATGGAGTTGATTGTTCCATCTGTTATCAATGATCTCCCATATACGGCCATATTTAGCTAACCTATCTTTGTAAGCTGCCCGTATCTGCTCCTTTGCCTGATCCATAGCTTCATAAATGTAGCCCATGGCCAATCTTTCCCCATCCACCAACCTTAGCACCTTAACAAGGGGCTCGGTAATTTTCACAAGCTCTAGAGACCTTTTCCAAAAATAAGTGTCTAACACTTCCTTTTTGGTGTCTTTTCCATCTGGTCTACAAGCCCACCGAGATTCAAACCATTCTTCAGAGGAAAACATTTTCAGCAAGTTTTTATGTTGACCATTGAGACATTGCAACGTGAGGAAGTGAGTTGCAAATCTCGTAATTGCAGGCCTAACAAGCTCTTTGCCCCCAGTGTGTTTCCTCATTAGGTTCAATACCCATGAGTGGTTGTAAATGTATTTTGTAATGCACTTGGCATGCTCTACAGTGTTTTTTACCCACTCCACTTTACCTATATCCTCAAGCATGAGGTCTATGCAATGTGCAACACATGCAGTCCAAAATATGGTCTTATATTTGGCCTCAACCATCTTTCCAGCAAGAAAATAGTTTGAGGCATTATCAGTGATGACTTGCACAACATGCTGCTCCCCAACTTCCTGAATAACGTTATCCAAAAGCTCAAATAGAAGGGTTTCATCCTTTACCTTATCAGATGCATCAACTGATTTCAAAAACATGGTTCCTTGAGGGCAAGAAACAAGGAAATTAATGATAGTGCGGTTCTTTCCATCGGACCATCCATCTGACATAATGGAACAACCTGTTTTGAGCCATGAATCTTTAAAATCAACCAAATACTCATCAACGGAAGATATCTCTTTTTGCAAAAGAGCTCTCCTCAAGTCATGCATATTAGAACCTTTGAAGCCCTTTCCTGCAGCTATAACAGAGTCCCACATAGCTTGGTAATAAGGTGAGCGAGCAGTGTTAAATGGGATATTTGAATCATACCACCATCTAGCAATGTATTGATGAGAAGTTTCTTTGCATTGTTTTTTCCAATGTTGATCCAAAGTGGGTTGAGAACTTGGCTGGGAGGAAATGGAATTAGAAGAGGTAATGTTGTCAGAAGATGAGAAATAACTTTGGATGTTTGTTCTCTTTGTTCCTTTTGATGGTTGGCCAACAGAAGGATGAACATAGTGAAAAGGGTCATTGGTGGAAGGGATAGAAGAGGAGTCTTGAATCTCATAATCATCATACCCATTCTCTTTCATGGCTTCTAATAATTCCCTCTTCCTTGCAATGTCATCTTGGTGCAATGTCATCTTGGATGGCCTTCTCCCTAGCCTTATCCTCATAAAATTTTTCAAGCTTGGAAATGTATTCTGCCCTAATAGGACCTAACAGTGCATTTGGTGCATCACATGGCTTTACTTGGCCTCTTATCCCAGCCAAGTGTTGTTTCAACCTAAGAATACCCCCACCTCCAATAGATTTATGGCATAATTTGCATATCATTTTTCCATCAATTACATCACAATGAGCCCATGCACTGTCCTTTCCTTATGGAGCCATGTTTGCTTGAAATAATAACAATTTGCAAAGAAATCTGCCATTTAAAAAAAAAAATTGCAACTAAGCAACATGGAAAACCAAAGATAAATGTAGGAAAACAAATGCCTCAAGCTACAAAATTTGATAGCATAGAGCTAAAGAGTTTATAGCATACATGATAGATCATAGAAGTGAGAAGTTTATAACACATATAAAAAAAAATTCATGGACAGCAAACTCAAATGAGGAATTATCAAGTGCAAATCCTTACCTGGAAATGCAAACTAGCTCCCTTAGCCTCCTCTTGAAGATGGCAACTCCACTGACAACTACACACTATCTCCAAAATAGCTCCAACTCCAACTCCAAGATGACTACTTCAGCTAAAACTCCACACTCTCCAAGCTCACAAACACTCCAAAACAGTTGTGTGAGACAAATGAGAGTGAGAGGGGTCTCTTATAACTTGGAGAGGGTGTTTTTGGAGGGAAAAGACCTTTAGTTCCCCCCCAAAACCCCTAAACCACAATGAAAAACCGTATTTTTGCATGTTTCGGTGGGCATGCCTAAAACCAGCAGATTTAGGACGAAACCGGCCGGTTTGATACAAACTAGCCGGTTCCGTTCTAAACCAGCCGGTTTTCACCGGTTAGGGCTAGAAAATGGAGAAAGGGCCTGTCAAACCAGGTTTTTTGGCCGGTTCAGACCGGTAGCCTTGCTAACCGGCCGGTTTGACCGGTAACCGGTTTTTAAAAACGGTTTTGAAAACATTGGGCACCAGCCAGGGACAAACACCATTGTGGGGAAACCTTTGATCAATTCTTCTTTTAGTCCTCAATAGTTTAGCAAAGAGAGATTAGTACAATTTACAAATTTTGACAATTTATAACAGCAGCAAAAAGAGCCCTAACCAGAAAAGTCAACATTGGTCAACAGAGCAGATTTGACCCTCAAAGATTCGGTCAACTTTAGTCAACTTCGGCCTCCAAACAGCAAGATGAAACAGCCCTCAAAATAGTCTGAAATCAGCCCAATCAAAATCTGATCAAATAGTCAACCTGCGGTCAACACTAACCACAGTCAACGCTAGCGAAACAGTGAACAAAATGCCACAATTTTTGTGCTCAAAAACGCAACTTGCTTGGATAAAATTCCTCCACCCAAAATCGCAACAAAACAGGTCAATGCTTGGTCAACACAGCCCAAAAACAACCTCTAAAAATTCGGTTGAACCTAGTCAACGTTGAAACAAAAAATTGCCCTTCTTTTCTTCGCACGTGTGGAGAGAGATGTTGCCCAAAAATGCATACCCAATCAGATGAGGGGAGAGAGATGTGTGAAGATGAGTGTCCAAAGGAGGATGAGGCATCACGTATTTATAGCAAACGTCGAAGATGAATAGACGTCATTGTTGGGCTTCTAAGCCTACATAAGTTCGTTGGTCGACCTTGACAATTTGTCCATAATCAAAATAATTCATAACTTCATTTGTACATGTTAGAATCTGAGGATCTCTAGATCAATCCTACACCTCTCAGAGAGAGGAATCCAAGAAAAATATCAATTTGTCATAAATAAAATGACCCATGTGGAGTTTGGCCCTAATTGCCAATTTTAACACTCCCTTTCAACCAGGGAGAACTCCATCTATCAATCTATATTATCTCTGTCATCAATGCATTTCTCTGCTCTGCTGAACTATCAAGAAGAAGAAGTGATCGAGAATGTATCATATTATTCTTTACTGACCCGAAGTCAGTCCCAATCAAAAGAGTGTCCCATACCACTCTTACTAACTCGAAGTCAATTCCAATCAAAAGAGAGTGTCTCATACCACTCTTACTAACCCGAGGTCAATTCCTATTGATCCCAGATCAATATCGGTCACATCCTAACATAAGGAGTAAGGTAGTACATGATGCATCCAACAATAGTACTATGGTCCCTATCCTCATTTCCCTACTCATTGGCTAGATGAGAGGTACTTCCCATGAGTCCCAGATTGCATGGGTAGAATGTCTCTGCAGGAGAAGGATGAACCACTCGTCCTGCCTACATGTCGCCAAAGGGGTACCGCAGGGAAAGGATGAACCACTCACCCTGTACACAGCAAACCACTAGCGGAAGGTTGAACCACTCACCCTATGGTTGCTCACGGCTCCAAGAAGTACCCCAAGCCCCCCCTAGCTCCCAGAGCTCAATGTACATCTCATACAAGACCGTCATAAGAGGTTCTCTTCATGACTCCAAGTTGTTCTCGAAAGGCCAAGAATTTGACCTTTCCCAGTGACTTTGTCAAAATATCGGCGACTTGCTCATCAGTGCCAATGTGATAGAGCCTTATTGCTCCTCATTGTACCATGTCCCGGATAAAGTGGTGCATGATATCTATATGCTTGGAGCAATCATGAAACATGGGATTCTCTGATAATCGGATCCTAATCTAGTTGTCGCAAAGGATCGCGGTGGTATCCAGCGCATGTCCAAACATCTCACTGAAGAGCTTCCTCAACTAGACAGCTTCACATGAGGCCATACTAGCAGTTATGTATTCATCCTCAGCGGTGCTCAAGGCAACCGATTTCTGCTTCCTACTTATCCAAGATATCGAAGACGAACCCAAAGAAAAATAGCATCCATAAGTGCTCCTGCGATCCACCACACTGCCAGCCCAATCAACATCAGAATAACCATGCAGCCTCACATTTCCAGTGGTGTATCTCAGTCCATGAGTGATAGTGCCCCGAATATATCTCAGAAGATTCTTGGCGGCAATCCAATGTATATGATGAGGCTCAACCATGCATTGGTTCAATGTGTTAACTACAAAACATATGTCTATATGGGAGTTCACCAAGAACATCGGTGCTCTTATGAGTTGACGATACTAAAACGAATTTCCCAACTCAAGTCCAGCAACACTACCACATAAATTCTTAAAGTTAAGATCCATCAGAGTAGTCACAAGCTTGCAATCCACCATCCCAAATCTTTCCAATATCGTCACAACATATTTTCCTTGACTCGAGGAAAATTTCGTCTGACTTTTGCCAGACCACCAACCTTAAAAAATAGTGCATCAGTACTAGGTCCTTCATCTCAAATTCAGATACATTTGTGAATGAGAGGGTCTGCATCTGTCAAAAAGAGGTCGTCCACATAGAGTACCAAAATGAGAGGTTTATCATTTTCAACCTTAAAGTAAAGGCTCAGATTGGCTTCACTTCTAGTGAATCCCAACTTCATCAAATAACTATCGATCCTCTCATACCAAGCTCGGGGTGCTTACTTCAATCCATAGAGAGCTTTCTTCAGCCTGCAAACATGAGAATCCCGATAATGAACCTCAAACCCCTCGAGTTGTTCCACATAAACTTCCTCTTTGATTGACCATGCAAGAAGGCGGTCTTGGCATCCATCTGATGTAGGTTCCATCCTTCTGAAGCAGCAAGGGCTATGATCGGGCGGATGGTGGTGTATCAAGCAACAGGTGCAAATATCTCATTGTAATCTACACCTTCCTTTTGAGAGAAGCCTCGAGCAACAAAGCAAGCCTTGAACTTTTCTGCACTTCCATCAGCTCCATGCTTGACTATGTAGAGCCACTTAGAGGTGACAACCGATTTGTCCTGGGGTTTAGGAACCACATCCCAGACATCATTCTTCATAATCGACTCGTATTCTTCATTCATAGCGCTTCCATACTTGTTGCTTCACAGCTTCTTCGAATGATGAAGGCTCATTTTAAATGATATTGCTCATAGCGGTCAAATATCCTTGATACATGTTCGGCTTCTTGCTTTCACGAAAAGTTCCACTTGGTGCAATGTGCCTCTCAGCATCTTCGAGAGTCTCCCTAAGCCACGAGGGTCTCCTTTTGGACGAGGAGGGCTCATGAGGAAGAGCATCAATAGGATCCATATGTTCATCAACATCAGGCATCATTTAGTCCTCTTTTTCACCCTAATTTCCTGTGTCAACTTCTTTGTCCTTCCTTAGGATAAGAAGGTTGTTGATCTTTTTGAGGGATATCTTTGTCGAAGGTGACATCATGACTCATCTCAACTTTCTTTTGACCAGCCACATAAATTCTATACCCCTTAGAATTTTCACTATAGCCCACAAAGGTTCCTTTCTTCCCAGATGCACCCAATTTGCTTATTTTCTCTTTCGGCACATGAAAATATATGGGGCTTCCAAGAATTCTAAAATGAGAGACATCGGGTTTCTTGCTAGTGAACATTTCTTCAAGAGTCTTGGAGTCCAATGCTTGATGAGAGCATCGTTTTTGAACATACACGACAGTATTTGCAGCTTTAGCCCATAGAAACTTCGAAAGGCCTTGATCATGAAGCATGGCATAAACAACTTCTATAATAGAGCGATTCTTCCTTTCAACCACACCATTCTAGTCGAGAGTGTATGCCATTGTAGTCTCCCTCTTAATGCCAGCGTCTCTGCCATAATCTTGGAATTCATTGGATTTGTACTCGGTCCCATTATCAGTCCTCTATATCTTGATTTTCTTCTCGAATTGGTTTTCGATCAAGGCTTTGAAAGTGTCAAACCCAGGTGAACACTTCATCCTTCTTCATCAAGAAGTAGATCCAAGTCTTGCAAAAATAATCATCCACAAAGGTGAGATAATATAAGTATCCTCCCAAGGAGTTTACGGACATCATACTAGATATGTCAAAGCGAATCAATTGCAATATGTTTGTGGTTTTGCTATTACTTGAGGGGAATGGTCCCCTTGTAAGTTTTCCTTTGGCACATCCCGAACATACACCTTCATGCTCTACTTTGAACTCGGGCATACTTGTCACCATATGTCTCACATTGGGTAGGGTCTTATAATGAAGATGGGCGAACCTATAGTGCCATAGTTCATATTGTAGAGATATGTCGCAAGACATGGCTCCCAATGGACTTCCTCCAACTTGATACAAAGTGTCAACCCTGAACCCAAGAGGTAAAGCATATTTAAAATTTCTTTTCCAAACACGTACCTTTCCATCGATAGAAGCCACCTTGAATCCTTTATCTTCCATTGTTGAAATGGACACCAAATTGTTCTTGAGATCGGGTACATATAATACTTCTTGCAAATGAATAGTGTTACTTTGATTCGATTGAAGGGTAACATTCCCTACTCCCTTCACGGGATAGGTGTCACCTACTCCCTTCACGGGATAGGTGTCATCATCTCCAAGGATGATCTCCAAGTTTGTCTCATTTTCTATCAAATTAGAGAGGGCTTCCTTGTATCCGATGAAGTGCCTTGAGGCACCACTATCAATCACTGAATTTCCCAAGGTGTCTGGAGGAGAGACAGTGTAAAGGGTCGATATAAGATAGTACTATTTTTGCTTATTGTTAACAACATTGTATTCTTCATATTTGGAGTTCCTTGATTTCTTGGAGGGTCGACCATTTCCTTGATGGCCCACATTCCTTTTTCCTTTAATCGTTGTTGTTGAAGTTGCCCCTAGAGTTGTTATGATAGTCATCATCTCGAGTTGTATCCCTTTTATTAGGACACTCCCTTGCATAGTGGCCAAACTTATTGCAAACAAAGCATCTTCCCTTCCTTCCATTTTTGAATCTCAGTCTTCCTTGACTTTGCTTCTTTGAACCTACATTGTTCTCCCTGTTAGCATGAGCGGAGAATGCAGTGGGGTTGCTTCTATTAAAGGGCATTTCTTGCTCCACCATTTTTGTTTCTTCTTGAATGCATCTCAACATCAATTCTTCAAACATTGGAATTCAATCATTGTTGAGTATAGTGGTTATAAATACATACCACTCAAGTGGGAGTCCTCCAAGGGTGGTGAGAGTAAGTTCCCTGTCAAGAATGACTTCTCCAATCGAGAGTAGATCACTCTTGATCTCAGTAATCCTCAAGAAATAGGATTGAATGTCCTCATCCTTGTTCTTCTTAATATCCTTCAACTTATTCTTGAGAAATAGAATTTTATTAACATTGCTAACCTTGAACATGTCGACCAACCTGTCGTAGATCTCCTTGGATGTCTTCAATTCAGAGACATAGACCACCAAATGCTTGTCAATGGAATCCCTGATAATCTTCTTCACTTTGACTTCAGCCCTATTGTACTTGGTCTTCACAGCAGCAAGTGCATTTGAAGGAGGTTCAGGGATTTTACCCTGCACATAATTTGTCACTTCTTTTTCTTCCCAGGTCAAATCAAGAGACATTTTCCATTCATGATAGTTAGAATTATCATGGAGTTTGTCTTCAGCCAAGAAGTAAGATGAACCCATTGAGTCTTTTGTCCTTATCCAATTGTCTTTGGTGGTTGCTCTCTCTCTTACTTGGGCTTTGTCTTCACCTCAGCTCTGGTACCATGTTAATTTTAAACAACAATGGTATGTTCTATGCTTTAGAGCAATTTTACTTCAATTTCTTTATTAGCCCAATATCAATATCCAGTTTAGCAATCACATCAACATGATAGTAAAATGCAGATAAAACATAAACATAAATAGTAGAAGACAAGCCAAGACAAGAGGACACGATATGGCACCAGCCAGGGACAAACCCCAATGTGGGGAAACCGTTGATCAATTATTCTTTTAGTCTTCAATAGTTCAATAGAGAGAGATAGTACAATTTACAAATTCTGACAATTTATAACAGCAGCAAAAAGAGTCCTAACCAAAAAAGTCAATGCTAGTCAACAAGGAAAATTTGACCCTCAAAGAATCATTCAACTTCCGCCTCTAAACAGCGAGATAAAACAACGTTCATAACAATCTAAAATCAACCCAGTCAAAATCTGGTCAATTAGTCAACCTGCAGTCAGCCCTAACCACAGTCAACGTTGGTCAAACAATCAACGAATTGCCTCGATTTTTGTGCCTAGAAATGCAACCTGCTAGGACAAAATTCCTCCAGCCAAAATCGCAACAAAACAAATCAACGCAACACAAAAACAGCCTCTAAAAATTTGGTCAAACCTGGTCAACGCTGACACAAAAAATTGTCCTCCTTTTCTTCACACGTGTGGAGAGATGCTGCCTAGAAATGTGTACCCAATCAGATGAGGAGAGAGAGAGATGTGTGAAGATGAGTGTGTCCAAATGAGGATGAAGCATCATGTGTTTATAGCAAACATTGAGGATGAATAGACATGACTGTTGGACTTCTGAACCTACATAAGTTTGTTGGTTGACCTTAACAATTTGTCCATAATCAAAATGATTCATAGCTTCATTTGTACATGTCAAAATCGGATGATCTCTAGATCAATCCTACACCTCTCGAAGAGAGGAATCAAAGAAAAATATCAGTTGTCATAAATAAGATGACCCATGCAGAGTTTGGCCCTAGTTGTCAATTTTAATAGTTGTAAACTTGGATAAAGAAGTGTAGAGATTGGTGTTCCATGTATGGGCCTGGTGGGGACTTGGAGACCCCCCTAAAGGCTGCTAGAACACTTGGAAGCCACAAAGCTTTATGACGAGTTGGGAACCCTAAGTGGGTCTGGGTTTCTATGCGCTTCTCCTTGGGTGACCTTAGGGAAGGTTGTAAACTTAGAGGGAGAAGTGTAGAGATTGGTGTCCATGTATGGCCCCGGTGGGCACTTGGAGACCCCTAAGGGTTGCTAGAACACCTGGAAAGCCACAAAGCTTTATGACGAGATGGGAACTTGGAAGGGTAGTGGCACAATTTGATGGATTGCAAGTGCAAAGGAGTGTGCTACCTTAGAGTGTGTGCATTAATGGGGGATGTGAGACTATTGATTGGAGGTTGCTATGGTTTGATACATTGGCCCTGTTCATGTTTAGTGTTGATCATAACCATAGCTAGCTTTCGATACACCTTTGTGCTTGTGGGGTCATCACCCCAACTCAAGGGTAGTCCATCACTGAGAGATTATGAACAACACCTAGGTGGAATGTCCGATATCTATAGCCAATCGCTGAATTTTATTAAAAAAGTGTTGTGAATACATTGTTGTATATATGTGCCTTATGAATTATCTATCTTACATTTGTTATTATGATGTCTAGTTATATTTTATGCAGTTAGTAATTATTGTATCAATATCAATGGGTGGTGGCATCACCCCCATTGGGTAGTTAGGAGATGTTACAATGACTATATCATAACAATTTCAAATCATAATTTTCTTCAAAAACTCAAAGTGATCTAAACAACAAGTATGGACAAGCGAAACACCACATTAATTTTTCCAAGAAAACCAAAGACAGAACTAGGAGAGATGGGCTAGTACCTAGGCACCCTGACTTTGGGGTTAGGTGGGGTTTACATGACACTGCATCAGACTCACAAATTTCTTTTCTCCCACACACATTAGAGTGTTACTTATCTCCCCTTTTTCTTACTGAGTTGTGACTTGTTCAAAATGTTTCTTACTGAGTTGTGACTTGTTCAAAATGGTGCAAGTCAGCAATGAAATAACAAGCTGTCCCAAAAAACTCATTTTCAAGTTACAAGGTGGCCCCAAAAGAAACTCAATTTCAAGTTACGAGGTGTCCAAAAAGCTCATTTTGAACTCCACATTAGTATTTTGACAATTAAATAAACTAGTAGTTGACTGATACACAAAATATTAACTCTATTTGAAGCCATAAAGGGGTCTCCTTAACTCTATTTGGTTGGGAGGTGTCCAAAAAGCTCATTTTGAACTCCACATTAGTATTTTGACTATTAAATAAACTAGTAGTTGACTGCTACACAAAATATTAACTCTATTTAAAGCCATAAAGGGGTGTACACAAAGCTCATTTAACTCCACATTAGTGTTTGACAATTAAATAGACTAGTAGTTGACTGATACACAAAATATTAACTCTATTTGAAGCCATAAAGGGAAGGTTTTATGATAAATATTTTCAAATACATGTAAATATTTTTATTTTATTTTTTATGTCGTTTACAATAATCCTGGCAGTTAACACCGTTGTATTGATGTTTTACACTCGGAACAATCATTACTATATCCGATCCTTGGGGCATTTTTTGTGTATGAATAACTCTACAATTATCTGTTAAAATTGAGATGTTTGTGTGTTTATGCATTTCAACAGCCATCTCACAAGATACTCTACCCTTGTGTACTCTCTCTCTTCTTTTCCAATCACATAATGCCAATGTACTTCCTCTAAAAATGGCAATGTACTTACTTCCTCTAAAAATCTGTTTGATGTTATCCCTTTTTCCTTTAATTAATGTTTTTTTCAAGTGAATCAGTGACCTGCTTGGTGTTCCATGGTGTAAGACAGCAAAAAACAGAGCTGTAACCATATTTGTCTTCAAGGCCAGCCCCTGCATTGTATTTTAAGCTCTCGATGATTTTGGTCCTTAGTACCATTGTGTTGATGTTTTGGACCAGGCAGAATCATTAATATATTGGATCCCTTGGGCATTTTTGGAGCACGTGAATGCAATATCTAGTGCAAGAGTTTTCCTACAAATATGTGTTAAAAATTTAGATATTTGTTTGTTTATGCATTTCAACAAACCATCTCACAGTAAAATTTACATTTACCCTACTGTATTCTCTCTCCTTTTCCATTCACATAATAGCAATCTAAGATACCTGGTTCTGGTTCAAGTTTGTGTTCGAATTAGGCCAGCTTAAGTTTAACAATATAAAATTTTAGTAATAAAATTCGACATCAAGTTAGTGAAGTTTTAACTTTCAAATTTTTAGACTATATAATAAAATCCAACATGTATCTATCAATTAGGTTCATCTCAAGTGGTTGGGAGAAACAATTGTTTCCTCCCCATCCAAGTTCAATCCCCGCAAGTGATATGATGAGCTTTGTTATACTGACTTTGAACCTTGTTGTTGAGTCTGAGCAGTCCTTTCAGGACCATAATATGTATATTCTTCATATGAAATATAAAGTTATTTCTCAGGAAAAAAATCATTATATTTTAATTAAAATTTAAAACAAATAGCAAAAATAAAATAAATATGATACATATGAACTATAAAGATATGACAAATAATAAATATGACTCCTAATTTTTTATACCTATCATAACTATGATAAATAAAAACATACGAATGTATTTTTATTTATATATCTTATATTATGATTGTACGAAATGAACTATGAAGTGTTTCCGGCGGAGAAAAGATGAGGCTGTAAATCGTTACGAATTAACTGCTACACGCACCTCTTGATGTAAATCGGTGAGACTATCAAATTCCACATGAGAGATCCTTGCTTGTAATGCTGTAAATCATGCATTTGTCTGAATGTAAATTGTTGACTAGTTCATGCACTTGTATGAGAGAACGTCAAGCGATGATCCCAGTCGACCAGTGGTGGAGAATTGTTGACTAGTTCATGCACTTGTATGAGAGAACGTCAAGCGATGATCCCAGTCGACCAGTGGTGGAGAGAACACCAAGCTACAAACGGAAACCATGAAAGTGGTAGAAAATTAGGATTTTTTCCTATTTAATTTTTTTAAATAAATCCATGAATTCGTTTCGAATTTGAAATATTTGTAGGAAATTTCACAAACTCCCACGGACTTATTGCCCAGTCTGTTCATATTTAGTTTCAACCTTCAATTCTACGTCAGATTCAGTGAACACGTAGTAATACAGATTAGCTTTAAATTTGACACAATTCGAACTTGAAGCTTCAAGTTTACCGAACCCGGTAACTACGATGGCAATGCAATTAGTTTCTCTCAATTATCAGCCAAACTTCCTTTTTTGCTTTCATAAAGGAAAAGTTTTGTTTTAATGCCTTCGAACAAGTCTCTCTCAAACTGTCTTAATTCCTTCCCTTGAAGTCATGGATCCTGTTTTCCCTACCAGAAACCCTACTTAGCTTGTTTAAAGTGCACTTGCACCATTACAGATTTTTGGTGTAGTTCCTTGGGCACAGGAGTCATATATTCCAATAAAGTTACGTATGTCAAAAATAATAGAATAAATTGTTCCATGCCTATAACAGAGTATATTCATTTTTAAAGATTGCAATTACAACTTGTAATAAAGATACTACAAGAACCTGGTAATATTCATATTGTTGAGATGTAGCCACACAAGGATAGCTGGCTTGTCATGATTCCACAGTAGGATCACATTATATCCCTCGATCAAACCAGGAACATCACAATGGGTGGCAGCACAACGATTGTGGTACAATGATAACCTATTGTATCTCAACTGCAACCAAATTGACGGATGATTTCCGTGCCTGTTAATGTTAAACTTGACAAAAACAAAATTAACAAAGACTCTAAAAGCTTGGATGAGAGGGGCAATGCTTCAGACATTGAGCATCCCTCAAAATCATAAGATAAAGGCAGATAAGAAACAAAACCGTTGTCCAAATTTAAATTGTAACATACCAGCTCCAAGAAAAAAGTCATGCAAAGTAGTGATCGCTGTGCCTGGGAACCTGGAAAATAAATCATCTTGTAACATTAATCAGTCTCTGCTGCTGGACTAATTTGAACAAGCCTCTTCTTTGTTAAAGAGGAAATGAATGTAAACAACTTAATTGCTACATGCTTTGTCTGTTGTTCATATATGTCTAATATTCCATAAAATAATGATTAAACTTCAAAGGTTGTATACACCCAATTATATGCACCCTTTGATGATGCACAAAAGTTTCAGCATGCCTCATGTTACATGCGTCTACATTTTCAGTATATTACAGGAAATAAAAGGTGTCAAACACTGGTATATGCAGGACTAGTGCACTTGTTGCTTTTACTCAATTTACACAGATTGTGGAACAAATATGAATAAATTGGAAGAAAATGTCTCAGCCAATCCAATAATCAACGTTCTTATAAGATTCTATTCATGTTGTCTTTCTAACAATATATATCAAAATGTCTCAGCCAATCCAATAATCAACGTTCTTATAAGATGCTATTCATATTGTCTTTCTAACAATATATTCAAAGTGTCTTGGTGACTACGTAACCACGGTGTTGAGGCAGCACAAGTCTACCCAAGATAAAAATCAATATTGGGTGTCAGTGGAGAATCCCCGACTTATCTATATCAATTCCCTGTAAATGGTGTATTTATCGGTTAACCATTTTATTGCTCCAAAAATTTTCTTACTAATCGTGACATGAAATAATAATATACCTTTAACTAGGTTTCAGGGATAAAAGGCAAGCACTGTGATATTTTCAAACAAATAAAACCAGGACATTTCAGTTTGCAGAGGATCAGATTGGGGTGGAGTTTTAACAGATTATGATTTCATCCCTCTTTGTATAGTCCATCTATATTCGCAAAGTTGAGCAAGGATTACTTTCTTTAAGAGCCTGCTGAAAACATTCTACATTCAAACAACCAATTTGTGTCTACTTAAATCTAAAACAAATTTCAGTTTTCCCTGTATCGATTATCATAGCTGTTGGTATAAACTATCAATACAAAAGCCTCAAACAGTTGGATCATATATTAATTTATCCAAAGAAAACTAAACGAAAAGTAACTGCCCATGGTCTTACAGCAACGACTCAGAGCCAACTAATAGTAATTACCATAGTTGCTCCTCCATAAATAAGGGGTGAGTAAAATATGGAGGGAATATAGCAAGATAGTGATCCATCTGTAAGATCCCAGAAACTTCTTATTAACAAGGTGTTTCAACAGCTAGTACAAGTTATGGAGAGGTAACCGTATAATGTTGCTGACATTTGTATCTCGATTAAGGTTGATTGAGGTTCATAATCATGGAAGCTACTGCTAACAATTTTATCAACAATATTGTTTGTAAAATTCTACATACCTTAACTCAAATCCTTGCGGACATGGAAATTCCAAGCATCTTCTCGCATGTGACCATTTCTATCCAATTATTATCAGTGTTATAAAACTGGCCAACCCAAAACTAGCTGGTTTGGTCTGTTTCAGTCTTTGACCGTAAAAGGATTGACTGGCCCCTGAACCATTTGAGTGACAAATGACCAGTTCCGCTACCAAAGCAGCCAGTTCAACCGAGGTTTAACATTGATGTACATGAGTACAACCTTTTTATATATATATTTTATGTATTTTTTAACAAACCAGTTCATAAACCAAGTTGTCATTCAATTCCGATCCAAGTCTGGCTGATTGTGATCCAAGTAAGGCTGATTACAATCCATGTCCAGTCTGACCCTCATCTGATTCCAACTTTTAGAAAACTGATTATGACAGTATTTTCCTTTGGTAGTTAGAGTATGAAGTTCATCCTATAGCTTAAAAATCTCATGAAATATGCTTTCATTGATGAAACATAAATACCTTTTCGCTCCAATTATGGCATTTGGCAAAATGATGATTACGTTGAACTTGCTGTCCAGCTTGATTTTTTTCAAAAAAATAAATAACATATTAGATAGCTGTAGTCTAACAACTATGCTGTTTTTCTCTGAAAGTTATAGAAATTCTGGCCATATTTTGAAAAAATCCGGCAGGGAATTTTGTCCAGATTCCGACCACTTTTGATCGTCCAGGCAATTCCTCCACCTCCATAGAGGCCTCCTATTAGAAATCAAAATATATTATATATATTATATATTATATATATATATATAATCTAGGATTCACAGAGTGGACAGGCCAGATCCCTCTTTATACATAAGCAAGGAAACCGAGCAAATCCACTTCGCAGAGCCAAGCAAATCCAAGCAAATCTACAAATCTGAATAGTTTATTTACTGGACTGTTTGCTCCTGGTATTGCTTTTCACAAAATCTAAAGCCAGATCACTAAGAAAACAGCCAGGAAATAAATCATCTTATAGGCTCAACTCGTAGTTAATGGCTTAGTTTATGACTCCACAGTCGGATCAGAAATCTAATTATATCAAAACTAATGTTTCGTAAAAATTTACTGATCCCCGCTATTTTGTGGCATTTGTAAGTTACAACTACATATTTTTATGGTAAAGTTACTGAATATGCATCCTTTTTTGAATTTGCTCCTAGCATTTTTACACAATTAAACAAAATAATCAATCCTGTCTCACTGACCTTAGTCATCTTCCTCCTCTGAGCTACCTTCTTCACTAGTATATTCACTACTATACTCATCCTGCATATCAGGATTGATATCAAGCTGCACGTATCGCACTTGAATAGGTTCGGCAGGTCTTGCAAGAGCAGCTGGCTTTAGTGGCGGTGCTTGCACTCCCTCTTCTGACTTTGGAAGCACCACAGCATCTCCAGGCTTCCAACCAGCAGGGACTTCCATGGTCGGGGGCAACGGAACAGGATCACCAGGCTTCCATCCCGGAGGCATGGCTGGCAATTCGATCGGCATTCCTGGCCTCCATCCAGGTGGCACCGGTGGCATGGCGGGCAGCATGCCTGGAACAACCTCCTGCTTTGGATTAACAACAACTTTGTCCGGCGGAGGCTCCAAAATTGCAACAGGCAATGGTTCTGTAACTGCCTGCTTCGGGATTCCTACATCGAGATCTGCATATTGGTACAGCTGGGAGGCTCTCATCTGCTCATCCTGAGGAGCAGGGGGCATGGCACCGCGGAGGGGCGCTTTCTCAGCTCCAAATTCGGGCGGTGCAAATGTCGTGTAGCTTATTCTATGTGCGTATGTCAAAATATCATTCAATTCCAAATGACCGAGCCCTACTGCATCACCTGGACTTGAATTCGAAGATTTTGAGCGCTTACTTATTCTGTAACCCTCGTAATCTTCTAGGGTTTGCTCCAACACCTGCTGTGCATCACGCAATTTCCTCGCAAAAACGCGCATTGCAGAATCCTTGGATGCAATCTCTTGAGCAACGGCCTGCTTATCTTGCTCAATCTTCTGAATCTCTTGAAGCTCTGTCACGGCTTCCTCTAAGAGATTCTGGTGCGATTCCAATATGGATAATATTTCTTTCGTCGTTGTCGCCGCGGCTGCTTCCGGAGGAATGCAAGACCCTTGAAGAAATGTGGGAATCGAACCCCGGTAAGCCGTTAACCATGCCGCCTTGTTGTCTGCACAAAAATAAAACCCTCAATTTCAGAAACCCTAGACATCCATAACCCGGCTGACATGTGTTCATAAATAAAATGCCCTCTTATTATGCATCAAAACCCTGAAAACTTAAACAAAACCAAAAAAAAAAATAAGAACGTGAATCCATTAAATTTATCAAAACGGAAGAAAAGTTCAACAACGTACTTACTGGAAACCTCGAATAGCCTGGAAGTAAGTCCGGCCATCTCTTGAAGAAGTAACTGAGCCCTTCTATGGGGAGGTAAGTTGAACAAGGGGGTACTTCGCTCGGCTATTTTCTGGGATGAAGGAGGCGCAGAGGGCACCGTCGCAGCAGGAGAATGGGGAACGGAGAGGCCCAGCCTGGCCGGAGAGGGGAAAATAGGAGGATTCTGCATTGTTTCCAAAAGGTTTGAAATCAGTAGCTGTGCATGCTGAATGTATCCATCTATGCAGGTTATTAGACATGGTTCATTTTATATCTTCAGGAAAAAATCATATTTTCCTTTAAAATGATGTGATTAAGACTGTACATGTAAGTAATCAATCACTACTGGGATAAAAAATGATTATGGAAGAGTTTTCATGAGAGATCTGATACTCACCACAAAAAAAATATTACAAAAATGACTATGGGAAGAGTAGAGATTTGATATTTACCAAACCTTAAAAAAAAATGCATAGATTGCAGACATTTTGGGTGAATAAAAGAACATGAATAACAGTTTCTATTTTGGTTAAAAATATGATAGGCATCATCTTCACAATATGGACTTTAATCACCAATCTTGTAATGATCAAGAGAGGCAGCTTTTGATAGTGGCATACTACATCCATGGAACTCCCCACTATCAATTTAAGTAAACTCTCTTTCCCAAATAATGATGAAGCCAGTCAGCTTTTCTAGCTTTCTATATAATTATAACGATATTGCAGACTGCTTTTGTAGGTTTTTATAATGGCAAACTTCATCCAAGGAATAGGACTCACTAGTCACTATTATCAATTTAAGTGAACTCTCTTTCCCATATAATGATGAAGGGAGTCAACTTCTATGTTGTAGCTTTTTATAGTGGCAATCTCTATCCATGGAAGTCAATCACTCACTACCACTAATTTAGGTGAACTCTCTAGGAAATTAATATTTTTGTTGTAGTTATTTTTAGTGGTAATGGTATAGCTCTGAGTATCAATATTTGACTATTTGGGTTGATAATATACAATGTTAATATTTTGAGATTTTATTACTATTAATCTTGATATCAGTTTAGATTCATGTTAATTCTAGATCTACCAAGCGTAGAGAAGGATCAAATCTCTTTTCACTCTAAAAGAGTTTTGCATCTCAAGAGATTCTTCGCGCTTGGTATATCTAAAATTAAGATGGATCTAAGATGGTATAATTTCCCTCTTTAAATAGGTTATATTCCACATGAATACCATGGGCCAATACCAAGGGTTCTCATATCATGAGCCAATACCATGGGCCAAGACCATGAAATTATTTTTATTTTCACCTTATTAATTTTTATTTTTTATGTAGTTTGACCAGTAAAAAATTGATATCATTAAAAAATTCTTATTTATCTAAAATAATTGAATTTAAATATAGCAATTAAAGATATTAACGACTAGATTTAAATGTAATAAGTAATTTTATTAATGATTAATCCGTAAACTACATTTTATTATAATTCAGTTGTTAATTTTAACTTAGAATACTTATTGTTAAGGACTATTCATAAATGTAAGTTGACTCATCAAAGTCATTTAAAATGTGGTAGAGTGTTTTTCCGGAGAAAATCATAGAAATTCTCGCAAGATTTTGATAAAATCTCGTAGGGATTTTTGTAAATCTAGGTTACATTAGTCAAACTTCAAGATTTTCGGTGCCCATAGGTTTTTGATGGTATTAAATCAATTTCCACCATGGAAAACGTGATTCAAACATGGTTGCTCAAAGATTTTTTGAAATTTTTTGTACTGCAAGGATTTTTGAAATTTGTTTGCTCGACCATTTTTTACAACAATTCCTCTGCCTCGATATCCTTCTTCATTTAAAATAATATGTTAGGAAAAAAAACAAAAACAAAAACAAACAAACAAACAAACTTTATTAATTTTTTTCAACAAATGGTAAAACTTTTCACAACTCAGTTGTCAAACCAACAACAACAAAAAATAAATAATTATTATTATTATTTACAAAAAATGGGAAAACACAGTGATAATTGAATATTATATGTGAATGCAGGTTGACTCATCATTGTTATTCAAGGAAAACCATACCACCTAGAATTATCTGCTAGTGGTTTGTAAGGGGGTAGGCTTCAGCTCTTGCAAGATACCTCTTAACATGTTTCCTTACATCGAGGAAGATGAGCTTTTAGCCAAGCACAAGCAGTTTTAGGGCATTCTCCACACAAAAAAAAAATATTAATATAAACAAGTGTAATATGCAGGATTGTTATTTAGTACCTGTCTCTTATGTAAAAAGTAATTGATAGCTAAATTAAATTAAAAACAATAAAGAACTAAGATTGCATATAGACTCCCCATTGGGGTAACAAACATGGATCGTACATAGGATAGGGGTGATAATAGCTCCCCACGTGGCAGTCATGACGCCGACGAGTGTTGAGCAAGCAGAGCTTGGAGGCCTGGAAGAATATTCTCAAGGGCGCCAGGGTTCTATTACCTATGGCATTGGTTTTGACAAGCATTTATAGAATTTGGGAGATGAAATTTAGGTTCACAAAGGGAACTGCATGCATTGATCTACGAGTGGCCTCTCTAAAGCGTCGAGCATTTTCATTGGTCAATGTGCATCTTCGCCTGTGTTCCAAACAATTGGGTATGGTGAAGTTAGACTTTCAATTGTCTCACGGGTGGTTATCTAGGATCGAGTCTCAAATTACTCTTCGGGTTTGAATATCTCAAGGAGTCTGATTCATGGCGTAGATAATTCCACATAGATACATCGATGAATAGTTGGGTTATACAGTGGAGTGGAGGTCAGTTGGGCCATTATCAATTTCTCTCAGGTAATTCATCTTCTAACGCACACACCCCCCACCCCCAATAGGAACGTACGTATGGTCTTCTTTGGTTGTGTGACTCAATTGTCAATTAAGCCAGTTTGAATTAGTATTGTGTTCATGTTGTAAGTCTTGGAGGACATGTTTCCTTCTTTCATTGTGTTGGAAAATCAAGGTTCTTGTATATTATGATTGAATTTACTTACTTGATAATTACTTGTGATGTTAGTTGGCCTTTTATTACTTCTTTATTTATTGTTCATCAAGTAATTACCAAAATAATGAAGATGACAAAGGGAAAAAGTACACAAAATATAGGCTCCAAGCCACGACAAACCCCCTCTAAGGGGAAACCATAAAGAATACTTCTCTTATAAAATCAATTCAAAATGAGACTTCCAAGACCCAAAGACCAAAGTCAAGAATCCTCCTAAGCACCAAGTCAGCCCATCAACAAGATCTCCTTCAAGCAAGATGAAATCTTCAAGGTCAAACAAAGATTGAACCTTCTTCAAATCTGCTCCCAGTAGGTCTCGACCTTCACTTCAGAGCTGTACCTTCAACCTTCCTTTGTCCTTCCTACCTTTGCTAGGTGGTCTTCCTTGCTTTCTTGCCCTTTGCACTACCTTTTCTTCTTCTTTAATTGCAGATCAAACTTGTTGTTAGTGAGTGCCTCAAATGAGTCAAAGTCCTTATTTATAGCTTTTTTGAGAGGTCAAATAGGCTTCCTTTGGGCCGACTTGTCCGTTTTAGGGTAGATTTAGCCTTGGAGGATAGATTAGCTTTCTTGACTCAAAAATAATTATTTTCTTTTGTTACAATGAGTCCAAATGGGACTATAATACATGACAAAAATTCTTTATTGACCTAGAAAGCCCTAGAAGCATGAATAATATGCTTTGACCTAGACTAGAGCACGAAACCCATGCTTTGATAAATACAAATTATTTTTCTCTTTTCATATACAAAATATACAATGTCGTGCTTACAAAGGTCATTATGAAGACCGAATCTAGTTACATTCTCCAACACTAGTGTTGGTCTCGGCTCCTCGGAACCAAGGCTAGAAGGGAGGGGATTGCCTAGAGAGGTTTTTTATTGAAATAACTTGGCATTATACTGGTGGGAAGACCACGGTAGTGGTCAACCTCTCTATTCAGTGTTACATGTTCAAAAGGATGGACAAGGCCAATTCTAGTTTTTGTGGTACCTACAGATGTCGGTAGCATGTTTGTGATATCTATGTGTATGCATTTGGGGCTCTGACGACACTGCCTATTGCCCATTAGAGACAGAAAGTAGTGATAGTTTCCTCACAAATTTCTAAATCGATGTGTGTGTGGGTGAGACACTTTGATTGTATTGACATATTGGGGCTATATGTTGTGGGTCGACGTAGCCGCAATCGAGCACCATCCATGCAATGACAAAGAGGCATACCTTGGTGTGGTGGGGGTCAATGGATCCAAGGAGAAAGACCTTAAGGAGGTTCGTCGATGGATGATGAAGAGCTGGAACAACCTTACAGGGGTTCACCTGGGAGAGTAGACCTGCCACCCCCATTTGACTCCCTCGAAGCCCAAATTCACCTTGTCCAAGCATTGATTGAGCAACAGGGCTGAGATAACCACAATGTTGTAACGAAGTTATTAGTTTTCTTAATGATATTTAGCACAACCAATCACACATTCTGGACTAGAAAGACTCGCTCTGTCATAGCCAAAAGAGATTGCAAGACCGGATGGATAGCTTTGAAGGGCATATGTCCCATATGGAATCCCATGTTCATGATGCTTTCCACCACCCTAGTGAGGGTGGTAATGTTGTTCAAGATCCCAACAATGCTAATGTGTAATGAGGCGAGTTGGATATATATATATATATATATATATAGAGCTCTGTTTTGGGCCTGTTAGGCCATTGACATGTGGTATTATAGTTTTATGCATTTATTATCGGTTTTCTTTTGTTTTTATTTAATGGTCAACAAATTTAGTAGGGGTGTTTTTATTTGTTGTATAACAATATAACACACTGCCTTTATTTTCAATTTATGTAGCCACCAAGGTAGTGTGTTATATTGTTATACAGCATGCATGTACCAGGGCATTTAATGCCCTGTGGCAGGCTGGTTAGCCCTTGCCCAATTTCATCCTTTCCCATAGACGATTATAGATAGTGATAGGAAATAAGCCATACATCGAAAAATTGCAGGTATTTCATGTGTTCGATGTGTCCATCTAATAAACTACACTATATATTTGTCAATACTATATTTTAAACACGTAGGAATTTATATGTGGAATTTTTATAATGGTTACAACTCCATAAATCTATTCATAAATTGTGAACATTTTATATTTTTCTTATATTTTGTGCGACATCTAGTATGATATGATCTTGAGTGATTTTTAATACGGGTATCCATTAAACAATATGATTTGTGGGACTAAAAGATGGAAGCCAACCACCCAATAAAGGGAAATACTAGAGCATATTTACAAACATGATATTCATACAACTAGAGTGAAAGAAATAGAGAGGATTACATCGATTCTAAAACAGCAGGGAGAAATTGAAGGGAAATATGTATTTTGTTGGTTTTAGAAACTTAATTTTAAGAGAGATAAAACCAAAATGTTGATATTTGATGTGAAACAACAATGCAAGAGGGAATCAAAATTATCACACTTGCTAAGTGAAACAGGTATAACATAAAGTTATGTAAATAGGTGCATGATAAAATATATGTGTATGAAATAGTAAAAAACCAGAGATTTTATAGTTACATGTTTAATTGTTTATTTATTTTCTTCTCTAATTCTTGTGAGTAAAACTAAATTTCAACTTTGTTATCACTCAAAAATATCTCTAGCTGTGGAAGAAAATAAATGAGGTAACTTTTAATCAATTTCTTGAATTGAAAGCTAGCCCTTTCAATTTGAAGGGGATCCCTTCTATAACTCAATCAAAATCATTGGTTATGTACTTAACACAATGACTAGATATGTTGTGATAGGGTTTCAAAAATGTTGTAGGGTTTGATAGATTTCCATTGGGCATGGAGTCAAATAATTATCTTAAGAGGGAGGCAAACTAAAACCTTCACAGAGGTAGGGTAGTTGAGATACTCTAAAATTTAAAAATGCTGAGATGGAATGTAGAATAAGAAGACACTAGCATACTTATAAGAGCACCACAAGGATGAAATATTTTAAAGCATAAGTCAGAAATTTGTGACAAACTAATCATATAAACAAATCATAGTAAATATGATTTCAATTTATTTACTCTTATCACTCATAGAAGAATACACATATGACAACATCGAAGGAAAACAAAAACATGAAAATACATATCCAAACTCTCCCAACACAAGAATCGTTGTTGCAAAATTAGTCTTCCTTTATCAAACCTTCAAAAAATACACAAGGCATAATAAGTTTTTGATAAAAAACCCCAACCCTTTCTCATTCTTCAATCTTTATCTTTATAGAAAAGACAAACTAACTAAAGGTCAATTTTTAGCAAAACTTAATTATAAAATCTAAAAATAATAACAACGTACACCTCAAATACGTGCATATAAAACTTTCTAATCCTATCTGCATCTAAAGATCATGTTGTTGTTGGAGTCATGGCTAGAGATAAGGACCAACAAGTCGAATTTGGTGAGGTGGCATCCAAGTCAACAACTATCTATGAGCTTTTTTTCTCACGAAATCCTAAAAAATAGGGTCTTGTAATCCCTTCGAAAATCCAAAACCGCGATAGTTGTTAGAAAATCAAGTGATGTTTTTCTAATTGGGTCCGTTGTGGACAAAAACCTCTTTTAGTTTCATAAAACTCATTCTCATTTATCTGGAAAACGTGCTTGAAATTACTGTGTTGTACAGAAAAAACAAAGCTTTAATTGGTGATTTTGCTGACATACTGACTATCAACGTTTCCTTTCTGCCTATTTTTAGAATTCGCCGACACTAGGAATGTCAACATTCCTCTTGTCAAATGTTACCAATTTAACAACAAAGTTACCAAACTTACAAATGAAGACACAAACTTACAAAATGAAATGAGTTTAACGGTGGATAAGGGGAATCATTCTAATTTTGAAAAAATTATTACGATTTGTAGGAAACATGCTTTAACCCATTATTATTCAAAGAACCATAAACCGATGGCGACGGATAAATTTATGATTTAACCTCACACTTACCAGTGGCACACTTACATACCTCATCATTGATGTTGTCATGGTCAGCGTAATTCTAAATTTTAAATTTGTTTTTGGCTCTAACAATTGGCCTCACAATTTTTATCGGGGAATTTCTTCAAAAATATTATCGAAATAATTAAAGCGTTAATAGCCCCATATCGATAATTTCCCTATTTATTACATTAAAAGCGTTGACACTGAAAATATCAACCTTTTCTTGTAAAAATCTTTAAAAACAAAATTTATTGTGATAACAAACTTATAGGAAGCAACAATCTCTGATTCCAAGTTTAAACAAATAAAAAGCACATCCAATTCAAATGTAAGTATATATATTTTTCTATTGGCATTCATTAAAAGCTTCATAACTATATATAGACTTTACATTTTTCATATGATATGTAGATTGTAGATCCTCTTTTTTCCTTCGTCTCTCCTTATCCTAATGTTCTGATTTGGGCAAGTAGTTTTGTTTCTGCATCGTCCATGGTTTGTGCCATGAGAACTTTCTCCTTTGGCTGAGAAACAAGGTCTTCATCATATGAGATTTATGATTCAGTGCTTGATTCACACTAGTAGTTGTCTGAATCAGTGCAGTCACATTCATTCATGTGCATGTTTAATTCTTCATTAGAGCATTCTAAAGAAGAACTTTCAGAGGATTCAGATGTTGAACAAAGTTGTCTTTGTTGTATCTATTCTTTAAATGAGATGTTTGGACAATTTTCAGATTTGTGATTCTTAGAACCACATTATAACACAGAATTGGCACCATGCCTTCTGTTTTTACTGTCCTTTTCTTCTTTGCATCTTCAATGGATTTCTTTCCTTTGTTTCTCTTATATTCTTCTAATAAAGGACAATGATTGGAGGTATGTCCTGGTTGGCCACAAAGACAACAAAACAATTTATTCCATTGATCTTTCTTCTATGTTTGTAGATGAATATCCTTGGGTTCATAGTAATGTGTTTTTGGCACATATTTATAGTATCCTTTCTTGGACCCTTTTCTTTTCCTCTGTGGATATTTTCTATATTCTTGTCTTTTTTCTTTCTAGGCCTTCTTTTTAGCTTTTCTTCTTTTTATTATGGAGTCATCTATAGCAAGACCAAACTTGTTACAGAGGGATTTGTTGTCTAGTAATCTTGACATCTTCTGTAGATATTTATTAACTTTCATACTAGTGCATAAATTTACCAAAACTTTTGTTATGATGTTGTATATTTCTCCCCAAGCAAAAGATTCAAAAGGCTATTGAAAAGCATTTTGTTGTCTTAGATAATCTACAAATTTTGAAGGCAATGTTGCTAAGTAGATTTGCTTCCACAAGATATTTTTGCTATCTTTAACCTCATATATTCATTGAATCCAGTCTCTATGAAAATCTTCATAATGCGACATTTTATTACATTTAATATTCTTGATAATTATCTCATGCTAATTGGAAAGTTCAAGTTCTCCTCCACACCAATGTTCTAAAATAAATGAAGTTAGTGCCCCAATCATATTACTTTGTGGAGCTCCATTAGAATTATGAATGACAACTCCCACTTCATCTTTCAAGATCTCTCATTTTCCATATTTTCCATATTTTCCACTATTGTTGGTGATGACTCTATTTCCCACCTCAACAAAGTTCCAATAAAGCACTAAACAATAGATTTACAAGCTTCTATTTAATTTTTCCCCTTAATCACATAAGCTTGTATTCTGTAAACATAAGGCCTATCATTTGTCGAATCTAAGCAACACTTAGATTGTCAATATTCCATTCTCTGTGTGATTCAAGATGGAAGTTATGTGTTTCTGGAATTTTCCCTTTCCCATTGAGATCAGGTGTTGGATACTTGGTATATTGACTTTGGAGAGGCTCATAGATAGGGAACATATGTGGTTCTGAGCTTTCAGGTTGCTCTGCTTCTTTAAATAGTGAGGAGATAGCCATTGGCTCAGATTTTTCTTCGGCCATTTCTTTAGGGAAGAGAGAAGGAAATTTATCAACACGCTTAACAGGATCTTGAATATTTACAGACCTCTTGAATAGAGAAGAAACATGAATCAATTTGTCTCTAGGAGCTATATGCAGTTTATCAATTTTTTCAGACAGTTCTTCAATAGATCCCTGAGTAGATTGTTTTCCTAGATCTACTTTTCTTTCAACATATTCTATCCTTGTTAGGGATTCTTTAACAAAGCCTTTTACTACAGTAGTGGAATAATTCACATAATTTAGAGTTTTGTTAATACTATTTACAGAGACTTGTATATTGTCACAACCTTCTTTAACTTCAATAGACTTTGCACAACTCATTTCTAGCCCTTTAACTGTTGTATTTGTCCAGTTTACTTGTTCACTGGCTTTCTGTATTCTACCATCAATGCTAAGGGCACCATCATCCTTTAAGACCAAGGGAATGGCTTTAGCACTGTTCTGGGCTTCTCCTAATACAATGCCTTTGTAACGAGGGAAGGTGGTAGAAGTTTCAATTTTACTGCCATCTGTGGTAGTCCAAGAATGTTTTACTGAGGATGATTCAACATCTGCCATTTGTACATCTACTTTCTTGCTTCTTCTTCCATTCATAAAAAGACAACCAAATGTTATTCTTTTGCATGTATGCTTTCCATTCATGTGATAATATGATTTTTTCTAGGTATGGAGTGCTAAGGTAAAAAATTTCAGCCTCAGGATGAGTATATAAATCCCAATTAAGCATATTTTTAATCCATTGATGATCAATTGCATGCTTCTTACATCCTTCCATAACTGAAAAGAATTTGTGCATTTCTGGTTTTGAAGGCTTCTTATAATCAGAAGGCACAAAGTTGTTAAATCTAGATTGAGGGATCATTTCATCAAGTTGTTCCAGATACCCTAGACCATAGCACGACATACTAGCAGGGCACATTTTGCTAAACATGTCTTTGAGACGGGGATCTTCATTTTCCAAAGATGGAATTTCATGAATCATTAATACATGATCAATATCATGAGGGAATGGTATTTCAGAACACTTAGGATTTGGACACGGAGGGACAGAGGTTGTAGGAGGAGATTCTCCTGTCCTTGGATGGTGGTTCTGATGTATGACAGAATCAGCAAGGCTGCTAAGATTTATCTTTCGATTATAGCTTGGGCAAATGACTTGTAGATATGAAAAATTTACAATATGGGCATATTCAAATAAATCAATATGCGGGCAATTTACAGATGGTGTAAAAGAACTCACAATATCTACTATTTGTGGATCAATATACATAGACGATGACTTGCAAGCTAAGTTGATCCTTCTATTATGTATTGTAGATCTTCTAGGAAAGGACACTACAATAGATGATGGTCCTTCTTGTATATCAGTAGAAGTGATCTTATGCATTGTTGGAAGTTTTGGGTTATCAAAAACCCGATGTTATGGGAAACTTAAGTCTTCCCATTTAATAATCTGATGTTCTAACATCTGATTTCGGGTATCTGTTAGAACAACCACACTGGATTTGGATTCTTTGCTGGGAGCATGGAGGACTGCAGGATAGAGGGTATTTGTATGTCTGAAACAACCACGAGTTTGAATGGAAATATTATCTCCAGATACTATTTCTCCAGATCTCCAAAAATCCTTGACAATCATTCCAAGGTATTTGAGACTCCCAAAGACCTCCCACCTATTCATGATCATGATCATGCTATTAATTTGATTCCAGGAAGTGTTCCTCCAAACATCAGGCCTTACATATATCCCTATGTCCAAAAGAGTGAAATTGAACGTATGGTTGCAAAAAGGTTAGAGACTGGTATAATTCAACCTAGTCAAAGTTCTTTCTCTGTTCCAGTAGTATTAGTTCACAAGAAGGATAGATCATGGCGCACATGTCCAGATTATAGGGAGCTCAAAATGCTCACTATTAAAGATATATTTTCCATTCCTGTCATTGATGAATTATTGGATGAATTGCATGGATCAATTTACTTCACCAAGTTGGATCTTCATTCAGGATATCATCAAATCATAATGAAGATTGAAGACATTCCAAAAACAACATTTAGAACTCATGAGGGTCATTATGAATTTTTGGTCATGCTTTTTGGCCTTACTAATGCACCTTATACATTTCAAGGTTTGATTAATTCCATTTTCAAACCCTTCCTTAGAAAATTTGTGTTAGTATTTTTTGATGATATACTAATCTACATCAAGTCTTGGAAGGATCATGTCCAACATGTTGACATGGTGCTCAAACAATTGGAGGAGAAACAATTATATGCAAAAATCTCCAAATGTTTCTTTGGAGTACAAGAGGTGGAATATCTGGGTCATATTGTGTCTCATGAAGGTGTTAAGGTAGACCCTAGAAAAATTAAAACCATTAAGGAATGGAAAATCCCCGCATCCATAAAGCATCTACGAGGATTTCTCAGGTTGACAGGGTACTATCACAAGTTTGTTAAGAATTATGGGAGAATATCAGCACCTCTAACAACATTACTGAATAAAGATGCATTTTCATGGACTCCAGAAGCATCGAAGGCCTTTGAACATCTTAAAAAGGAAATGTACCAAGCACTAGTCTTAGCTAGACCAGACTTCACAAAAACTTTTATCATGGAATGTGATGCCCTGGGAAATGGAATTGGTGTTGTTTTAATGCAAGAAGAAAGACCCATTTCTTTCAAAAGTCATCCAATAAAAGGAAAGTATTTACACAAAGCTATTTATGAGAAGGAAATGTTGGAAATACTACATTCACTTAAGAAATGGCGACCCTACCTAATGGGAAGACAATTTAAGGTAAAAATGGATCATGATAGTCTTAAATACTTTTTAGAACAAAGATTATCTTCAGAAGAGTAGAAAAAATGGGTCACAAAGATGTTGGGTTATGACTTTGAAATCATCTACAAAAAAGGGAAGAAAAATGTTGTGGCAGATGCACTCTCAAGAAAGGATGAGGATGTGGAAGCATCTCTTTGCACCATTTCTATTATCCAACTAGATTGGATAAATGAAGCAAGGGATGAATGGAAGAATGACAAGGAAGTGTGGGCACCCATTCAAAAGATACAACAAGATCCCAATGCATATGATACACTTAGCTAGAAAAATGATTCATTATGGTACAAGGATCGGTTATACCTATGTAAGAATTCACAACTCAAACAAAATATTCATAGGGAATTTCACACCTCTCCCTTAGGAGGGCACTCGGGATTTCTAAAAACCTACCACAGGGTTAAGAAGGATTTTTTTTTGGGATGGCCTTAAATCGATTTTTCAAAAGTTTGTGGCGGAATGTTTTATTTGCCAACAAAATAAAGTTGAAACAATTAAGACTCCAAGACTATTACAACCTTTATCCATTCCAAGCCAATGTTGGGAGGAGGTTTCAATGGATTTTATCACAGGTTTACCCAAGTTCAAAGGAAAGAGTGTTATCATGGTGGTAGTTTTCAGACTTACCAAGTATGCACATTGTTGTGCATTATCTCATCCATTTAAAGCGAGTACAGTTTCTACTGCATTTATGGAAACAATTCAAAAGCTACATGGAAACCCAAAGATTATTGCAAGTGACAGAAATCCCATTTTCACTGGAAATTTTTGGACAAAATTATTTTCTTGTCTTGGTACTCAGTTAGCTCATAGATCATCTTATCATCCTCAATCTAATGGGAAAATTGAGATAGTAAACAAATGTTTGGAAGGATATCTTCGTTGCTTTGTATCTGACAAAAAGACACAATGGGTCAAATGGTTGCCTCTGGCTGAATAGTGGTATAACACTTCCTTCCATACTGCAACAAAAATTACCCCATTTATGGCACATTATGGATATCGTCCACCATCCATCACATCATATTTAAGAGAAAATTATAAGGTTCAAGTAGTGGAAGATCACATCGAGCATCAGCAACAAGTTCTCCAACTCTTAAAGGATAACCTCACCTTGGCACAAAATAGAATGAAATAGCAGGCAAATCAACATCGCATCGAAAGAATTTTTGATGTAGATGATTGGGTATTCCTATGGCTACAACCATATAAACAAATGTCCCTCAAGCAAGCTACGAAGGACAATAAATTATCACTAAATTATTATGGTCCATACAAGGTGTTGCAAAATATAGGTACCATGGCATACAAATTAGAGCTTCCTGCAGCTTCCCGAGTGCACCGAGTTTTCCATGTTTCATGCTTAAATAAGGTTATAGGTGACAAGATTCCAGTTAAAACAATATTGCCAGAACTTGATGAGGAAGGAAAAATCATATTTCAACCTGAAGCAGTCAAATAAACAAGAACTCGACAACTACGAAATTGATCAATTTCAGAGTATCTCATCAAGTGGAAGAACTTACTTGTTGAAGATTCCACATGGGATGATGAGAATTTTATACAGAAGCATCTAGAACTACTCAATAAATGAGGACAACACGTTTTTGAAGGAGAGGGGCATGTTAGGTCCCTATAATACTAGTGATTTCCCCATTACTATTGTCTTTGTATCCCTTATTGTTATTGTTGTGCCCCTATTGTCCCCATATTGTTATTATTGTGCCCCATAGAATCCCACTATTGTTATTTTTGTGCCTTTATATTATATTATTGTTAGGTTGGCTTTGGTTACATTGTGACGCCTTAGACTCCTATATATAGAAAGGAGGTTTTGTCATTTGAATCATCTAAGAATTGTTCATTTGTGTAATGTAAAGAAGGTTGGCCCCTCGAAGAGGCATATTTCTAAGGCATTGATCTATATTTTCTATCTTTTTGTGATCTCGTTTCATAACAATCATACTCAATATCCTTATGCATTCTGTTTTATTTTTAGATCTAAGAAGACATCATTGATAGATAGAAATAAACCAATAGTACTTGTGATGCAGGAAACTGTTCCCTCTACGGACAGAAGCAACCCCTCTAGCCCTAGAGTGGGTCTAGTCACAAACAAGGACAGATCAACAATAGATTTCTTTAAACGGTCATAGTTGGAGGCCTACCTCAACCAGTGGTCAATGGATTTTCATTGCATTACTCCAGCTTTCGCTTCCGTCTCCTCAATGAGTGATCAACCTGAAACAATGCAAAGGAAATACAACAAAGCACGTAACCGGAAAACAACAATGATCTATTTACTCACAAAGTCAAGAAGTCATGAGCTATCAAGTAAATTACATACAAGACATAGGAAAACATCATTGATTGCATTAATAATGAAATAAGAGCAAGCTTACAACTGGAGTCTTGACGTCGCAAGCCTTCTCAGAGGAATCTAGCTAGCATGTTCTTCAAGCATTCACTCTTTGAAGATGGATCTCCCAACACAAAAAGTCTCTCTCTCACTCATAAGTTCTTACACAAAGTCAAGGGCACTTCACAACCTTCCACAAGCTATCAACACTCTCACACTTGTTCACACCCACACCAGCTATCTATCAAACTCAAAAGAACTAACAACACTACTCAATCCAAGAATTTTCCAACTAGCTGATCATAGCGAATGTGAGTGTTTAAATAGGAGAAGGAGTCTCCATCAAAGGTGGAAGAGAGAGCTTATCCCCAAGGAAGGTAACACAATTGACGGAACTTCCATACCAAGGAAGGAAGGGTGACACAAACTATGCCAACAACCAGGTCTGAAGTCATCAAGAAGGCCGACTATTGGAACAAATTCTCCCAATCTAGTTCATTGCGGGTGTATAACAGATCCTTAGCGCTGATATCACTAGTAAGTAATGTAGCTAGTCAGACCGTCACCAAAGATATCAAATAGCCTCGCGACGGGGCATGAAATCGAATCGTCATGGGAAATAGATGTACTTCCGTGCTGGAAGCATGACTGGATTATTTATGAGCGTTGTTCAGCACATATATTAAGTCCATAGTCGCGATGAGGTAGATAACTTAGGAAAAGTGGGTCAATTGGTAGCATAAGAGAGCATTTGTTCAGTGTGGGCATGGTTGACTTGGACACATGACACAATAGAAGGAATGGGAATGAAGGCAGTGACAAATTACAGTGTAATAGTACTGATCATATAGATCATCCATTTCTGAATAATAGGCTTTTCTTTTGTATATGCTACTTGGAAGCTTCGAACTAGCATTTATACATGCCTTCACCTAGGTGAACTAGCATATAGATCTGCAAACACTAACTTACAAATTTGTTGTTATTCCAGATTTCATACATACCCATATCATGACATTTAAAGAATAAAACGTGTGCAATAAATCAGATCTATCCCAATGAATATCATATCATTTAATGATAAGTCATTTCAGGTCTCATGATCCCAATCCAACATTGAATTCAAGGTGCACACAATATTTTAGATTATATCATAATCATAGCCCTTGCAACATAAAATATAATTCAAATAGAAGTATTCCTGAGAAACCCTTTCACTTGCACACTTGGCCCTTTGAACTTCTCCTCCTTATATAGTTTTTTGCCTTTCTCAATACCTCATATCAAAACAACACTTAGAACGTATGGTATTCTTGGACGAGATCAACTAGTCATTACTCTGCTCAATATTGTGGGCTAATACCATGGTATTAACCATTGGTATTCTTTAATCTTGAATTTCCTTGTTTTTCCAACCCATACGCACTTTTCCTCTTGTGAAAGTGTGTGCATACGTATATGCTCTTTTTGTTCCATTAACCCGCATATATATGCTACTTTGACAAGGTGAATCTATGTATACAGCTTAAACTACCTTATAACATCATTTTCCTTCAAATTATTGATTTTGATCAGTATACCTTTGTTCCAACTTCCTGTTCTTTTGTACCAATGCCTTGTTACCTCTGAATTGACCCGCTATAATGTGAGTTGCCCTTTATCAAATCTGAACTGGCCTATGAGTGAGTTGCCATCAAGGACAACACCTGTATCATAATGCCAACAATTTCCCTCTTTGGACTTGATTGAAACCATATTGGTATTTATTACTTCAAGTTGTTGATCTTGTTAGAGATATCGAGCAATGCCAAAATACTCTCCCCCTTTGACATCAAGGGGAAAGAGCGGATCAAGATATTCTCCCCCTTTGAGATACATTATGATGTCCATACTCCCCTTGAGTACATGTAGAGTCTGCAGATATTTTTCAAAAGAATAACATGACTCTATAACTCAATCATGTGAGTGTGACCTTCCTATCACCAATGACTCATACATACATCGACCACCCAACCAAGTGGGGATACACCAAATTTGATTCATCCACCCAACCAAGTGGGGATACACCAAATTTGATTCATCCACCCAACCAAGTGGGGATATACCAATTACTTATACATGAATGAAATATATCAATTATTACATCATCCTTCCCATACATAGTGGGGATACAAATTACATCATATGTCCAATAGTACTCATTCAAAAATAGACTATGACAGAAGGAGACATATTACACCCTAGATCTTTACATGATCTATGCAACAATTGATATGAATATTTGAAACCATAGTTGAAATCAGCAACCATAATGCCAACAATGCATAATGATTCTGAAGGCTAATGCTCCCCCGAAACCTGTGCTACTTGTGCATTGTCAACAAATCATTCATCAAGGCATCTTCATCGATAAGATAAAAATCAATGAACAAATCATATTAGTAGACTCTAATTATCAATATCAGACTAAGAACCCATGACAGAGTCTGACCAACTATTTTTCTATCAAAAAAACATATACGCTCTTGCAGCCACAGAAACTCACTTATATACGCAACTATCCTTCATGAAACTCGCGTATAGGAATCTTCTTCTGAAAATAGTATTTAACAGTAGGATGACGCAGAAACTACTCCCATATTTTGTCTGAGATATTCAAATGTTTCTCCAGGAAGAAGTTTGGTAAATATATCAACAACCTATTATTTGGAGGGAACATATTCCAATTTAACCTTTTGTTCAATCACTTGTTCTCATATAAAATGCTACTATTGTAGCGGCTACAACCACCCTCCAAAATTTTGGCTTGCACCAATATCGAAGCCTCCCTTGAGGAGTTTCACTTGATGACTGCACACACTCGGGTTCACTCTGTGAGCTTGTGTGAGTCTTTACATCCCCCTTGCTTGTTCATTGTGTTCAAGTCGCTACATGCTAATGTTTGACTCATGCTTGCGACCATGTTCTAGTTATGCTCAAAGTCTTCGCTTCGTATGTGATTGCTGTATTCACTATGAAAGAATTTGTTGGACTGACACACAGAGTCACATTCACTGTTACACAAGCGTCATCTCGATCAATGAATGATATATCTTGAGTGTCATGCTTATCACTTAAACCATCGGTCAGTCTTGTTGAACATGTGTGTCTGGATGGTTTGGTCGTTTCATCGTCAAGTCATGCGAGTGTGTGTTCGTATGATCACTTATGCATCTTTCAATTGTTCACACACTTAGCCATTTTTGTTGAAGGTTCTGACGACCTGAATCCCCTCTAATAGCTATACCATCACCCTACCATCGACTCGATCGAATGTCAACCAAAACAATGTAGAAGCACCAAGCTAGTCTTTTCAATTTGCACTGCCCACAAGTAATCCAATCAACTCTCTTGTTGTTCACCCAGACAGTCGAACCCGAAAGTCACCCTGGGACTGACTCCCCTCAAAAATTGCACAGACATTGACCTCACCCACTCAACTGACTAAGGAAATTGCACAGACGGGTCGAACAAACACCAAATGCCCTTCGCTATCCCCCTTAGAAAATTGCACAATTTTCCCAGTCAGTCATCCTAACAGTCGACCAACTGTTCATATCATAAATTGCATAGTGTTCATGAGTAGGCCTTCCACTACCCATTAGTTAGCTCAACTTAGAAATTGCATAGAGATGATCAGCAGGTTAGGCTCTTGGCCTTGGTATTGTTTTCCTTCCCAGCAACCCCTAGCAGCAGACTACCAGTTCCCTCTGGGAATTGCGCAATTTCTACTACCAATCTCCGAGGAAGCCAACTAGAAATTCCCTCTAGGAATTACACAGTTTTGGTTGTAAGTGACCCCAGCAACCAACTGGTGGTTCTCTCTAGGAATTGCGTAGTTTTGTTGACAGTCTCCTAGGAAGTTCCCCAGAAAAATTGCACAATCCCTACCTCCTAAATCTTCATGTAGCCTAGCCCGCTCCTCTAGAAAATTCTGCAAGTTTGGCTATCCATCCCCACTTTCTATTCATTCTGAAAAATCTATAGAGCATGCCTTCCCTGCCTTCCAACAACCCAGACTCGTCCTCCCAAAATTTTCACAATTTTACCTCCCAACCAAGCCAGACCTTGCAGACAGTCAATGTCAACGCAGATTGTCTATATCCATCTCTCAGTGACTCTTGTGTAGTTTTAATTAGTAGTTCCTAGATCCATCATCCCACATCACAACTTTTCTGCCTCTCCTGGTCACCTGCACCTGAATGATCATGTGTCATGGTAGACTAGGAGGTTTTGGATTTGATGTCGTCTCATCATGAGTGACTGCATGTATAGATACACCAAGGAACATGGCAAGACAACAAATGGGATGAATGAAGAGAACACATGCAAAATAAAAGGTTCACCAACAGTTGGACAAACGAATGAATCATGTGAAGCAGACGAATGCAACAAACATGCACCTTCGTGAACAGATGAACCTGTCAACCCTTCCAACATGCAAGCAAGGAACAACATGCTAAAGCTTCATCAAGTGAACCAAGGACCATCGAAGACTCCATGCACTCTGCCATGCAGAGGTGAAGCTATGACACACTATGAAGACATCCATCATCTAATAGCACTATAACTCAACATGCACTCTAGTCATAGCACAAATGTACCAAAATTGTCATGTCAAGTCATGTCGAGTCACATCATGAGCCATGTTGCCCATATCTCCACTACGGGCTTGTTGTCAATCAATGTGATGTAACATGGAAGTCCAAGAGACCTAGTTGTTGAACAAAGAGCCATTTAAGTGGAATATTCATGGAATTCAAATGGTCATAAGGGTAGTCGAACAACCACAAGCGTCAGTTTCACCCTTGGCTATAAATACCCCCTCATTTGTACATGTAAAGGACTTTCACCTCAGCTCCTCCCACATAGCCAAGAGAGTCCGTAATGTTTTCTTTGAGGAGTAAGTAGTGGCCCCAATGCCCCACACTCGGGGTTAGTGATGCATGGTGTAACGATGTGTCTTGGTACTTTCGCTTAATTTAGAAGCATGCTAACAGGCCAACACATTTTCACACATGTATTGTATTTGGTGTAAGCCTGCTCTTTAACACTTGTAATGCATGTTTCTTTAACTTGTGTTCTACATCTGAACTGCTTCATTTGTTGTAATACATAATCTATTAATGGAAATGTGTTGTATATGATGTTAACATTGTCTCGCATGCGTAGACTACTCTCCCAGACATTAGACAGACCTTTCACATGAAGCTTGTTGTAACAACCATTGCACTTATTCGAACTACTCCATGAGTGTTGTATGTGTTTTCTCACCTTATATGTTGTGATTTCCACATCTGTGTGGACTTCTCTGCCAAAATCTGTGCATGTCCTATTGTGTTGTGTGTTCCTAGTAGTGTTGGGACTACTCTGAATTGACTTGGAACTCACTCTCACCCTCTCCCTCGACAGTGAAAGAACCATTGACACAAGTGACACTTACACTCACCAGGAATGCGAACCTCATTTCTCGAAGACAAAGCGAACCAATCTCTTGTGCTTACAAGCAAGAGTTGAGGTAAATCCTTAAGACAATGGCAACTGGGCCAATATACTGGATGGGACTCCCACACCAAATAGTATGAGGTCTAGTTGGGACTTCATACCGAGGTGATTCCTTGAATGTTGGTAGGTCTAGCATCGTCAACATTTCTGGAACTAGAAGGAGGGAATCCAATTGTACATGGTTGAAATTCCCCTCACACTCACTCATCAATCATCTTGTCAAGGTAGTAACTCGCACTCCCTCTCACATGACTCTATAGTTGGTTACTCCTCACCTCCCAAAATTTAACATGAGATTTCATATCAACACCTTTGCTTTGTCCGTCTCGTCACTAGCTAGTTCGCAAAAGCAATTGCACTGATCCCAAACATACAACATCTTCCACACACATCTAGGAAACCAAAAGCTACTCCCATAGAAGTTTTCGTATCATCGGTGGAAGAAGTGGTCCTTTCCATGCTTCAAGGTCTAGAGAAAGCTATTGAAGACGGAGAGTGTAGAATTTCCCACTGTAGATCACCATATAATGCAATATACTAAAGCAAAATACTTGATCTAATTCTACAAACAAACTTGTAGAAGCTTAATTGATTATGAGAAAGATCAAATAGAACACATATAACAAAGAATGAGAAACCAATCACACATGAACACAGAAGAATACTCTGGGGAAAGCCTCAGCTAAAAACCCTTATCTTTATATTATCATACAAGTGGAAATATGTTCGGATTACACAAATCTTTAGCTCACAAGCTATCCATCTCTCAGTATAATCCGTCAATGCTGCTCATAGACTGAATAGACACAACATATGCCTTCCCTCAATCCACCAAGCCTCCTATTTCCTTGCGTAGTTTCTCCTGGGTCCTCTAGATGCCACTTGTGTGAATTGACCTCTCACACAACTCACCAAGCTCAGAAGTAACTGTGCAATCCCCAAGGAATGAATTCCTTCTGCATGCAAGAGATATCCTGAATGAAATATTCTTGCACTTGATAGTAAATTGTCCCATCATCTTATCTCAATTGGGTCTCTGACTGAATTGACATGCATGAGTTATTTATGAGAGAATATTCAGTTATCTGAAGTGCAGTAGTTACATGCATGCATGCATTAACTAACTAAACTCACAATCAATTCGACATATTGTTGGAACTAATCTAACTGGACTTGACTCAGTTAACTGAGCTAACTAATTACAACTCAAAGTACAACTCATCCTAGTCTCTTTAATCAAGGGATAACTTCCTCAATCAAAGGGGAAATTGTTGCATGTCTTCACATAGACTTCATGTTTGATTTTCTACAACTAATCAACTCAAGATGAATTAATTAATTATTTTGACAAATAGCTGCTAAGATCAAATTCGAATTTTAGTTCAGGGACTAACTAAAATTGGAATGTATTCTGAAATGCTATTTATAGTAGTGCTATTTTTAGCACTTCTATTTTTAGCATTTCTTGTTGCTATTTTCAACACTCCCTCTCAACAAGAAAGGGATTATCAGTCACCCCAATCCTATCTCTATGGAACTCAAACTTTCATTTTGACACTGCCTTAGTCAAAATATCTGCATCATATTCCTCAATTGAAACATATAACAACAACATGATCCTCTTCACCACACAATCTCAAAGGTGGTGATACCAAATATTGATGTGCTTGGACCTGTCATGAAATACTGGATTCTCATAGAGTTTGATACAACTCTGATTATCGCAGTAGATCACAGTTGGATCCATCCTCTGACCAAACAATCCAACTAGAATTTCCATATCCAAATGGCCTCGTATGATGCTTGACTGGCAGCCACGTATTCAACCTTTGCTGAGCTAGGTGCAACTGACCTCCATTTCCTGTTGTACCAAGAAACTGGAGCTGAACCAAGGTTAAAAATTCCTCCTGAAGTGCCCTTCTAGTCTGGTGGACTCCCTGCCCAATCTGCATCTGTGAAGCCCTGAAGCTTCATTCCCTCTGTCCGTTTGTACCACAATCCATACTAAGATGTGCCTCTAAGGTATCTTAGCACATGCTTTGATGCCTTGCAAAACAGCTTGGTAGGTTGAACCATACCTTGACTTAGCTGGTTCACAGCAAAGCACAAATCTGGTCATTTGTTCACTAGATACATCAATGAACCCACAAGCTACCGATAAACAGTAGCAACTACTACCTCACCTGAAGTAGCATCCTCCTTCCTCCAGTTACCAGCTAGAGGATTCTACATGGGCTTGCACTTCTCCATGTGGAATTGCTTGAGTATCTCATTGACATACTTGCCTTGAGACACAAACAATTCCCCATCCTTCTGCCACGCTTCCATGCCTAGAAAGTAGTGCATAAGACCCATGTCTTTCATCTCGAACTCTCTTAAAAGGTCCTCCTTACAAGACTTGATCAACTAATCATCACCTGTCAATATCAGATCATCAACATAAAGAACAATGATCAATGTCTTACCTTCTACCATGATGTGGTAAAGGTTTGCATCTGCTTCACTCTTGGTGAAGCCCAACCCGGTGAAATAGTTGTCAATCTTGGTGTACCAAGCATGAGGTGCTTGTTTCAGCCCGTACAAAGCCCTCTTGAGTTGGAACACATGGGACTCATGATCGAAGGTCTCAAAACCTTCCGGCTACTCAATTTACACCTCTTCCTCAATCTTCCCATTGAGGAACACAGTCTTCACATCCATCTAATGGATCTTCCAACCCATCTGAGCTGATAGTGCCAACATCCATCTGATTGATGAGTACCATGCTATAGGAGATAAAGTGTCATCATAGTTGATCCCCTCAACCTGTGAGAAACCATGGACAACAAACCTTGCCTTATGTTTCTCAACACTGCCATCAGTGACCTGCTTTACCTTGTAAAGCCATTGGGAACTCACCACTGACTTGTCCTCAGGTCTTGGGACAACATCCAAAACACAGTTCTGAACGATGGAATCATACTCCTCCACCATAGCATCAACCCAGACTAGTTGCTACACTTCTCCCTCGAATGAAGAAGGTTCAATCTCTAACACTCCCCAACTAGGGCCATGTAACCAGTGTACCGATCGGGTGACCTCCTTTGTCTGCACTAAGAAGATGGTTGTCCCACGTTCACTCTCGCATCCGGCATCAACCTGTCAGCTTCTCTTGAGCATTTCTACCCATCTCTAGAAGACTCTGCATGAGTGGATGTCTCCACTCCCGGATCTTCTGCATGCAGCTTCTCTACATCAGTTTTAGGCTCCTCCTCCTTACGAACTAAAAGTTCTCCTCTGCATGCAACTTGAGCTCCCTCTCAAGTGATACTCACATCGCTTTATACTCATCAAACTTCAGATCTCTAACGTACCACAGTCCTATGATAGGTAGGAATGAACACCCGATAATTGTGGGGTGTATCAGTGTACCCCATAAGTATCCCCAAATTAATTGCTGGATCTAACTTCTACTGGGCATATTTGGTCACATGGTAATAAAATGATGATCCAAAGATCTTGAAGTGACAAACATCTACTCCCTTCCCAGAAAAGGCTTCCATTGGTGTCTTCATTCCTAGTATACGATGCAGGCTTCTGTTCTGCAAGTATATTGTTGCATTGCATGCCTTAGCCCACAAATGAAGTGGTAGGATTTGGTCACGCAACATCACTTGAGCTGCTCCCACAATTGATCTGTTCTTCCTTTTGGCCACTCCATTCTACTGTGGGTTATGGGGTGTCGTCAACTCCCGTTTAACTCCTACTACACAGAAGTCCTTAAACTATTGGGAGACATACTCTCCACCATTGTTGCTTTGCAAGGCCCTTATTTTCTTTCTAGATTCTTTCTCTACCAAGGCTTTGAAATCACCAAACCTTGAGAAGGTCTGATCCTTCTTTTGCATAAAGTAGATCCAACATCTACAAGAAAATTCATCAATAAAAATAACATAGTACCTTTATTTAGAAATGGAGGTTGTAGAGAATAGTCCACACACATCTGTATGAACTCGCTCCAGGATCACTCCAGCTCTACTGTCTTGATCCCGAAAGGAAGATTTCACATACTTACCCAAGGTACAACCTTTGCATGTATCCATTTTCTCCAATTTTCCCTTGGAAAGTCCGGTAGAAATCTGTTGCATGATCTTCAAGGCCCCATGGTGCAAGTGGCCCAATATTCTATGCCATAGCTCACCAACATCTTGGCTCTACACCAACTCTACTTTAGAACTCAATGCAGGACAATCATCTACCTCTAGCTTGTAGAGATTCTTTACTCGAATCCCAATCCTCTTGGTCTATCCAGTGTCTATATGCCTCAAGAATGCCTTTCCTTTACTAAAGACTACATCATAGCCTTTGTCTTCCAGCATAGCGACGGACACGAGATTCTTCTAGAGACCTGGTACATACTTTACATCAATTAGGGTGAGAGGTGCTCCATGCTCCCTCTAAAACACAACCGCACCTTCACCTGAAACACATTACTTTCCATCATCGCCCATCTCAATCCACATCTAGAGATCCTTCTCCTCCAAGGTACTAAAAAGATTCTTATCGCCAGTCACGTGGAATGAAGCTCCACTGTCCAGGTACCAAACACATCCCACCATCGATGAAACCATGCATGTAATGAGGGTGAAATCCAATTCGAACTGTGAGTCCAATGCCTTACCATCTGATCCCTTCAAGGATCCCTTCTTGGATTTCTTCTGTCGACAATTCATAGCATAATGGCCCACCTCATGACAATGAAAGCATCTCACTTTCGATTTGTCAATCTTCTTCCCACCATGGGAAGAACTGGATTTGGAATGGGATGCCTTCCCTTTCCCTTTGCTCGCCTTACTCACTAAGGCTATATTTTCTTCATCATCTTTCTTTGATGAAGATCCATCTTTGGTGCTTCTTCTTATCTCCTCCTACATCAGATCTGACTAAAGTCGTTCCCAATTTGACAGCTTCTCTCTTCCATTTATCGAGTCTTGGTAGCTATTCCAACTCTTGAGAAGACCAAGGAGAGCAAGACTCACCATGTCATCATCAGTTGTCATGATACCTACACTTCCAAGCTCATCCCTGCAGGTGGTGAGCTTGTTAAGATATGTAGAGATCGTGTTGCCATTTTCACATTTGATTTTCCAAAGCTTGTCTTTCAATGCCAGCTTCCTCTGATCATTGTTGTTCTGATATATATCTTTCAATGTTTTCACATTGAAAATGGTGTCTCCTTCCCATGGAGACTCGAGACTTTGTGGTCTCGAACTCCCTCCAAAAGGATTCTCCTCGCTCAAGCCACACATTTCTTCCATTCCGCCAATTCTTGGGAATTAGCAGTCATTGACTTGGGGACTTCTTTATCAATGAAGTCCTTCAAACCATTGTCCTCTAATACCACTTCCATGTGATCCTTCTAGGCTATATAATTTGAGCTGCCATCAAGGGAATACTTGAGTCTCAACCCATTGAACGCCATTGGTGAAATTTAAGATGTGATAATAATTCAAATTCTATAATCAGGAACTTCAAACTTCAAACTTCTCCCTTCTTTGTATATTATTCTTCACTTTGATCACCTCAGCTTCGATAAACTTGGCTCTGATACCATGTAGAATTTCCCACTGTAGATCACCTGATAATGCAATATACTAAAGCAAAATACTTGATCTACTTCTACAAACAAACTTGCAGAAGCTTGATCGATTATGAGCAAGATCAAATAGAACACATATAACAGAGAATGAGAAATCAATCACACATGAACACAGAAGAATACTCTGGGGAAAGCCTCAGCTAAAAACCCAATCTTTGTATTATCGTACAAGTGGAAATATGTCCGGATTACACAAAGCTTTAGCTCACAAGCTATCCAGCTCTCAGCATAATCCCTCAATGTTGCTCATAGATTGAATAGACACAAAATATGCCTTCCCTCATTCCTCCAAGCCTCCTATTTCCTTGCACAGTTTCTCCTGGGTCCTTTGGCTACCACCTGTGTGAATTGACCTCTCACATAACTCTTCAGGCTTAGAAGTAGTTGTGCAATCTCCAAGGAATGAATTCCTTCTACATGCAAGAGATATCCTAAACGGAACATTCCTGCAACTGATAGTACATTGTCCCATCATCTGATCTCAACTGGGTCTTTGACTGAATTGACATGCATGAATTATTTATGAGAGCATATTCAGTTATCTAAATTGCAACAGTTACATGCATGCATGCATTAACTAACTGAACTCACAATCAGTTCCACACACTGTTGGAACTAATATAACTGGAATTAACTTAGTTAATTGAGCTAACTAATTACAACTCAAAGTACAACTCATCATGATCTCCTTAACCAAGGGATAACTTCCTCAATCAAAGAGGAAACTATTTCATGTCTTGACATAGGCTTCATGTTTAATTTTCTACAACTAATTAACTCAAGATGAATTAATTAATTATTTTACAAACAATTGCAAAGATCAAATTCGAATTTTAATTATCAATTTCAGTTCAAGGACTAGCTAAAATTAGAATGTATCCCAAAATTCTATTTATAGCAATGCTATTTTTAACCCTTCTATTTTTAGCATTTCTTGTTTCTATTTTCAACAGAGAGGAACCTCCAATATTCCTTGAAGACGAACAAGGCACTCTTTTGATCTTGGGATCGAACTCTAGTATAGGAGGTGGAGGGGATGGTAGCGAAAGAGGTGGAGGCAGAGACAAATTGACAGACTCAGATCTAGAACCATCAAACTCCAAAGGAGAGGAAGAAGATGAAGAAGATGAAGAGATGGCTGACCCAAATCTTGAATGGATAACTCAGGGAGCATTGGCCCTCCTAGATGTTCTACACAAGATGCCGAAGCGAGCAGAGAGGATGAACATCAAGTTCAACCCTAACAATGTGATGAAGGCAGAAGACCACTTAAACAACTTCTACCTATAGCTGCAAACCCTTGAGGTACATTATGATGACGTAGCATGTAGATTGTTCCCGTGTACCTTGGACGGCCATGCAACTGCTTGGCTTCATAGCCTTCCACCCAACTCCATACAAAACTCGGGTTCTTTCAAATGTATGTTCCTTGAAAAATTTTTGATGACAAGACCCGAGCCATGTTGCTCAAGGAATTGGGAAGCCTCAAGATGGAGGGAAAAGAGAAAGTGAAAGACTTCAATTCAAGGTTTATGCGTATTTTGAACAAATTTGTAGCAGACACTAAACCTCATGACTCCATCATTGTTGACTATTACATGTCTACACTGTTGATGACCATTGCGTGGTTTGTTAAGCGAGTTGCGAAGCCAAAACTTTTAGAAAGATGTGAAGAGGTTATAGTTGTTGAAAAAGACTTGTGTGCCATTTGAGTCATCAAGGATGACGAATCAATGAAAGACTCCAGGGATGCTAGTAGAAATCCTCAAGCAATGGTGAGCAAGGGTAGAGACAAGGAAGCAATTGATATTGAGACCCTCACTCACCTTGTCAAGAACTTGGCCAACGAAATGTCTGAACTCAAGCAACGGAAAATAGACACATTCACAAGCATCCATCTACCCAAACAAAGACAAGAAAGAAATTCATCAACCGGCTCATCAAGCAACAACCAGTTCGCTTCCAAATTTTCACAAAAGCTTATGTTCCAACTCAATCATTGTGTTGATCCTAATTTATGTTCGTTCCACGAAGAGTTCCACCCCGAGAACTCTTGATTAGATTGGAAATGAGTCATTATCTCAGTCTAAAGTTATACAGTTGATGTGGAAGGAAATATGTAGGAGTAGCCAAAAGACACTAATGATAGTGAAGAGGTTGCACCTGACGAAACACCAAGTTTTGGGCATGTGGTGAACACTTATCAATGCTTGCAAGTAATCTCAAAGAAGAACATGGAGAAGTAGCCCCAAAAGCAAAATGGTTGTTATGATCTTAGGAATAAAGGGGCTCCCCCTACACTTCAATAAATGCAAGAGAAAGTGAGGCAGCTAATAAAGAAGGTCAATCCATCAGCTACCTCGAAGCAACAGACACAAAGCAAGTCCAAGAAGACAGCAGTGGATAAGAGTACACTCATGAGCAGCAAGTTGCAGAACACTCCGTCGGATAGCACGAACATCCGTTCCACCCTGGACACCTCATTGAGTCTACCACCTCTGGACTACAACATAGTTGACAACATGAAGAAAACTTGGGTGAACATCAGTTTGTTCGAGTTAGCCATAGTCCAAAGTCAGCTAGATATCCTGTTGCGTGCGTTGGGACAAACAACAATGGACAATGCAACCTCCACCAGCAAGGGAGAAAGCACACCTCCCGAAGCACTATCTATTGTGCTCAATACACTTTAGATGGAAGAAGAAAACTCACATTGCCCCCCATTCCTACTTTCATTCAAAGTTTTCAACTACAATGTTCACAACTTCTTGGTTGATTTTGGCGTGGTAGCCAACGTCATGACACTCTTCATTGCTAAGAATATCAACGCATGATGGAGTGAAACATCCGCGAGAATCATCCAACTTGACACAACATCAGTACCAGCCATTGGTGAACTTTGAGATGCGATCATCTGATTATCTCATGACACTCGAGTTAACTAATGCATCAATATGGTTGTTGTGGACATACCAGAAGCATATGGCCTGCTACTGAACAGAGACTGGTCCAGCAAGCTAGATGGATATTTTGCTACAGACTAGTCTCACATGTGGCTTCCATACAAGGGAAAATGCAACCAAATCCAGGTGTTATCCAAGAGGTATATGTTAGGAAACGAGCTCACAAAAATATAGAAAAGACAGATCAACACCTTAGAATTCAGCCTCTTCAAGGGGGCAACGTCCTTTACATTACACAAATGAACGATTCTTGGATGATACAAATGACTAAACCTCCCTTCTATATACAAGAGTCTAAGGGGTCACAAAATAATCAAGCCGACATACCAGTAATAACATAAGGGCACAAAAATAACAATAGTGGGTTTCTATGGGGCATACTAATAACAATATGGGGACAATAGGGGCACAATAATAAAAATAAGGGATACAATGACAATAGTAATGGGGGAATCACTAGTATTATAGGGGCTTAACATGCCCCTCTCCTTCCGAAAATTGTTGTCCTCAACGCTTGAGTAGTTTTGGATGCTTCAGTATAAAATTATCATCCTCCCATGTGTAATATTCAATGGATAAGTTCTTCCACTTGATGAGATACTCTGAAATTGATCGATTTCATAGCTGTCAAGTTCTTGTTTCTATGACTACTTCCAGTTCCAATATGATTTTTCCTTCCTCATCAATTTCTGGCAATATTGTTTGAACTGGGAGCTTGTCACCTATAACCTTATTTAAACATGAAACATGGAAAACTAGGTGCACTTAGGAAGCTGCAGGAAGCTTGAATTTGTATGCCATAGTACCAATCTTTTGCAACACCTTGTACAAACCATAATACTTTGGTAATCATTTATTATCCTTCTTAGCTTGCTTGAGGGACATTTTTTTATATGGTTGTAGCTGTATTAATACCCAGTTACCTACATCAAAACTTCTTTCGCTGCGATGTGGATCCACCTGTTGTTTCAATCTATTATACGCCTATGTGAGGTTATCCTTTAAGAGTTGGAGAACTTGTTGTTGATGCTCGATGTGATGTTCCACTACTTGAACCTTAAAATTTTCTCTTAAATATGATGTGATGGATGGTGGATGATATCCCTAAAGTTCCATAAATGGGGTCATTTTTTTTGCAGTATGGAAGGAAGTGTTATACCACCGTTCAGCTAGAGGCAACCATTTGACCCATTGTGTCTGTTTATCAAATACAAAGAAATGAAGATATCCTTCCAAACATTTGTTTACTATCTCAGTTTTCCCATAAGATTGAGGATGATAAGATGAGCTATGAGCTAACTGAGTACCGAGACAAGAAAATATTTTTTTCCAAATATCTCTAGTGAAAATGATATCTCTGTCGCTTACAATAATCTTTGGGTTTCCATGTAGCTTTTGAATTGTTTCCATAAATGCAATAGAAACTGTACTGGCTTTAAATGGATGTGATAATGCACAAAAGTGTGCATACTTGGTAAGCCTGTCAACTACCACCATGATGACACTCTTTCCTTCAGACGGGTAAACCTATGATAAAATCCATTGAAACCTCCTCCCAATGTTGGCTTGGAATGGATAAAGGTTTTAATAGACCCGGGGTCTTAATTGTTTCAAATTTATTTTGTTGGAAAACCAAACATTATGCCACAAACTTTTGAATATTTGATTTAAGGCCATCCAAAAAAATTCCTTCTTAACCTTGTGGTAAGTTTTTAAAAATATTGAGTTCCCTCCTAAGGGAGAAGTGTGCAATTCCATAAGAATCTTTCGTTTGAGTTGGGAATTCTTACATAGGTATAAGCGATCTTTGTACCATAACGAATCTTTTTTCCAGCTAAATGTATCAGATGTATTGGGATCTTGTTGTAACATTCGAATGAGTGCCCACACTTCTTCGTCATTCTTCCATTCCTCCCTTAGTTCATTTATCCAATCTAGTTGGATAATAGAAATGGCGCACAAAAACTCTTCCAAATCCTCATCCTCATCCTTTCTTGAGAGTGCATTTGCCACAACATTTTTCTTCCCTTTTTGTAGATGATTTCAAAGTCATAACCCAACATCTTTGTGACCCATTTTTGTTGCTCTTTAGAGGATAATATTTGTTCTAAAAAGTATTTAAGAATATCATGATCCGTTTCTACCTTGAAGTGTCTTCCCATTAGGTAGGGTCCACATTTCTTAAGTGCATGTAGTATTTCCAACATTCCCTTCTCATAAATAGCTTTGTGTAAATACTTTCCCTTGATTGGACGACTTTCAAAAGCAATGGATCTTTAATATTACATTAAAACAACACCAATTCCATTTCCTAAAGCATCACATTCCACAATAAAGGTTTTTGTGAAGTCCGGTGTAGCTAAGACTGGTGCTTGGCACATTGCCTCTTTAAGATGTTTGAACGCCTTTGTTGCTTCTGGATTCCATGAAAATGCATCTTTCTTCAATAATTTTGTTAGAAGTGCCACTATTCTCCCATAATTCTTAACAAACTTGCGATAATACCATGTCAACCCGAGAAATCCTCGCAGATGCTTTATGGATGCGGGGATTTTCCATTCCTTAATGGCTTTAATTTTTCTAGGATCTACCTTAACACCTCCATGAGATACAATATGACCCAGATATTCCACTTCTTGTACTCCAAAGAAACACTTGGAGCTTTTTGCATATAATTGTTTCTCCTCCAATAGTTTGAGCACCCTGTCAACATGTTCAACATGATCCTTCC
>APFE031350174.1:0-24106 GCA_000404065.3 Pinus taeda
CACGTCAAACACTCTTCTAGAAAGCTCTAGAAGTGACCACAAGTAACTTTTTTAAGATGAAACTCGCGCCTTTTGACCTTTACAGGAGTACGCACCCATCCCTGGCTTACAGAGCGTACAAGTACGTAGGTACAATGAGCTTGGGATGCGTACACGCAGGCAAGGTAGAGAGAACCTGCGTACCCAGAGATAAACATGATTTTTAATGACTTTCTCTCTTTTTTGAAATTTGACATGGAGTGCAGAGGTATAAGGCTTGACAAGGAGGATAATATGACTATTGATGGAGCCATATTAACTGCAGATAGTCATGGTGACAAATTTCAGTGTAACAGATGTGAATATTGATCTTAGGCTAGGTATGTGTGCAAAAGATTTTGATTGAAATTTAATGATGTTTTGTTGGCTCAGATGGAAAGGCAGATTTGAGTCTGGGGATGAGACTCAGTTTTGCAGAGATCCCTATGGGGCAAGGTAGGAAACTGATTTGGCACTTCAAATTGAATGAATTGGGGAGATTTAGATAGGTGAGGGGTGTAAGAGGGCAAGAAAACCTCAAGGATCCTCTTCAAACAGCTAAAAACATCAATAACTAAGCAAACCCTAGGTAGAGCACTGCAATCTCAATGGATTCTACCTTTATCCTTATTTGTTTTAGTTAAGAAGAATCAAGATAGATAATGGCATACATAAAACATAAGTGAAATCACAATTACAAAAGAAAACACTATACCAAATCAAGATGCCACATGAATCCCAAAGAGTGTTGTAAACCCTGGTCTATTCCTTAGCCAAAACTGTTGATATGAATATACAATGAAGCTCCAAACTTTCTCAAAAGTCCAACCATGCTAATGAATGAAAAATCACAAGATATAGACAAACCATAACTCATCCTAGCCTCTAGGGGTCGAGCTCATAAGTTTAGGAGCTGTTCCAACTAATTATAAACTGAGAACTAAAAATTAGGCAGTGGAACAGCTTGCCTCTAGAAACTAGGGAACTGATTCATTTAGTTGCAAACTACTTTTTGATAGATGAATCTACCCCCATAAGTGAAAATTTGACATAATTACATCAAGATCCATCAATTTACATTAAATTACATCATAATTTTGACATTAAGAAGGAAAAAAGTCAAACTGTCAAGAAACTAGGCAAAAAACAAAGTATACTTGGTCAAACTGAGCAAAATTTCCCCAATGTGCTGCGTTGATTTCCTTATGTGTAGCACCTGTTTGTAGCCACTTTTGGAGGCTTTCCCAGTGTCAAACTCTACTCCAAGTGTTCTTGTTGGAAAGGTCCACCTGTCTACTTTCCAGAAAAAGTGGAATTTTTAAATTTGGCCTCCATTTGCCCCTCCAAAACTGAGTTCTCCCAGCATTGCTTCCTGTGTGTCAAAATAGGGGCAGTAACGTCATTTTTTGGGTGTTTTTGACCTTTTTGAGGGCTCAAAACCTGTCAACATTTCTTGGCCATTGGTAGGAAAGCATATTTCTTCATGCCAAATCCAAAAATGCTGAGTTTTTCTCATTTGGAGGCCTCCATGAAAAGCGAGCGCCAGGTGGCACAGCGCATAGGGCAGAAAATTCTGTGTTTTAGCCCAAAAATTTCAAAAATTCAAAAAGTGTCCCAAATTTTTGAAATTTTGGTTGAGTCGTCTCCATCAAGTGTTGTTTTGGGCCAAGGAAGCCTCAGCCAATATTTGAAGTCTATCTTGCTCCTTTCGCCTCTTCGATGCCCTCTTCAACTTTACTTTCAAGCTCCTGATTCTTGCCTTCCACACTTTGTTTCTCGCCATGTAATGATAGGCCATATGCCTCAAAAATCGCTTCTCCTTTTTGGCCTTATCTAACAACCTTTCTAAGTGGATATTAGCCCTCTCAATCAATGATTCTCGATCAGCATTGATTTCTTGCTCAAGTGATGTGAGCTTGACCTTCCTCCTTTTGGCAGCTTGGTAGTTTTCTCGTATGTTTTGCAACTCCATAATCATTTGCTGATCCTGAAGCTTCTTTTTTCTTTGCTCCAAGTATTTTATTATCCACTTAGCTCTTTCTAAGTTGAGGGACAAAGCATTGATGTCTGCCTGTTGCTCTTGGATGACCTCTTTGACCTTTGAGCTTTGTGGGCCCAAATCAGTGTCATCATCCTCAATGAGAATGAAATCGGTCTCCTGCTCCCTGAAGGCCCTCATCATGTAATGGCCTCTTGCCCTTGTCCTAAACCTACTGCGCTGATGAAGGAAGCGAGACCCTTTCCACCCCGGGTGGAGATAGTACTTGCTTTGCTGCTGCGAACAACCGTCTAGTGCCCTTTTGATAGGTGACAAACACTGACACACTAGCAGTATGTGTCTCATGACCCTCCTACTGATGTGAAGGTCCACCTGTCTCATGAAAAGCCTCTGGAGGTCCCTGAGGAGCTGTGAAGAACTCATGAGAAATGAAATCCTCCCATGAGATGCCCTGCAAACCAAGTTGATGCATGACCACAATTTTAATGAGAGAAAAATGATATATACTGTTAAACTGCTGTTGTGGAGTCTTTTGTTCTACTAGGGTGGTCATCTTCTCAATATTTCAGCACATGAAGTAGGGGAGATTCATCATTCTCACACTGGTAAAGTGCATCAACAATCTGATATGATAGGCATATAGGCAAGAAAACCGACCCTCACAACTAAAATATTTCATTATAAGTTTCATCAAAGGAGCATATGAATCTTTCAGGTACCGAAAGGGAAAAACTCTACTGAGTTGTCTCAAATAACTGGGCTTGATGTATGGTTCATAATGTTCCCTATCAATTTGTTGCCTTTTATTCCATTTCTCTCCAATATTAGGAATGTCGGTTGCTAGAGAAATAGATTCTAATGTTAAAGTGAATGTTACATTAGCTAGAGTGGCTTGGAAATTATGTAGATGAAGCACAAACAACTGGGGCAACTCATGATGATACTGGACTCTAGCAACCATCTCACAGAATTCATAACAGGATTGGTGTTGGAAGCATGTGATAGCAAGAGGGCAGGCCTGCAGCTCAGCAAGTGTAGTAGGCTCCTCTTGTATATGTTTGCACCCTTGTGGGGTCTCCTTGGTGCATGTATTTCTGTAGGAGAGTCATTGTGTGTCTCTTCATCTCGGTCATATGAAGGATCAAACTCCATGTTTGCTAGTGGGTGAGTTTTCTTGATGAGTATGAAGAGATTTATGGTGTTTTAGTTTTCTTCCACCAAGGGTAAGAATGTATAAGGGACTGTGGAGGGAGAGGGTATGAGGAGTTTTGGGACTATTATGGCAAGTTTTGGGAAATAGGGGATTAGGGAATAATATATAAGCTTAGGGACAGCAATTAGGGTTTGGGGATTTTGTAGTTAGGATTTGGGAAAATGGGAATTGGGGGTAGGGGTGAATGATTTGTTTTTTGGGAATATGAGAGTTAGGGAATGAGTGGATAAACTGGGAAAATAAATGGAGGAGTCAGAGAGTAAGGGAATGGTGGAGTGGACTTGGTAGCAAAATGACAAATGCAAACCCTAGGCAATGGTTTTTTTAGAAATTGAAAGGAAGTAGGGTTTGAGTTTTTTCACACAACCACCATAAATTTTTAAGAAAAACTCTTTCACTAGGAAGGAAAAGGGCTTGACTTACTTGCACACTAGAATATTTGAGTGATTTTAGCAATTTGAGGGAGTTTTTGAGGAAATCAGGCTTGGCAGCTCTATGCGCCATGCCACAAACCCAACGTGCTACACCTCCTATATGCGCCATGCCAGTACAAATTTAACACTGTAGAGGGCGACCCAGTGCGCCGCGCCACTTGTATGTGCCGCGCCTCTCACCCAGTGCGTCGCGCCCACAAATTTGCACGGTTTTTCTCCAAGCTTGCTTCCTTTGCTCAACACGACCTTCACTTTGATCAATCTTACTTCTTTGAATGAAAATGATCTTTTTGAATTGAGAAAAATGATTTATATATAAGAGCTTTTAATTTTTATTCATAAAACCCACTTTTATAATGTTTGCAATGTGACTTACTTTTTCAACTATGTTTTTTGAGCAATTTACTTTATTTGTGCTTTTGATGAACTGAATGACTTGATTTTTTGTTTGCCTTGCAGGGGATGGAGCAACTGAAGCTTGACAAGGTGACCAAGGTTGCCACTAATTTTTTTTACATATAAAAGAACTAAAATTACATGAATTTATACAATAAAAACCTAAAGTACTATGTTTTTCCTCAAAACAGAGTTTTGAGGAAAAATACATTTCTGAGCGAAATTTATTGATACTCAAACTTTATTCAACCTCCTCATGCGCCTACTGACCTTTATTGGACATTTTGGGGACCTTTTTGATGAAACCATAGACCTAATGAAACTGAAACCCTAGAAAATACTTTTGCAAATTTAAAGAAAAAAAGTGACTATAGAAGATCTTGATGAATGAGAATGGGCCAGCAGGTAAAGTACATGAGGGAAAATGTACAACAAGTCACTACCATCAGATGATCCATTCTCCTAATGGAATGCAGCTAATTGAGTGGGACACCTAATATGCAATGCAACAAGAGAATTTGATCTCTGACGAAGGGATGAAGATACCGACACTAACAGGTTCCTCCATTTTGAAACTTTGTTATGCAATAGTAATCAAATACTTTTCCAAAGAATATACTATCATGACATATCATTCACTTTACAAAATTTATTCTGTGTCTATAGTATTGAATACATGCGACAGGATATTTTCTTATAAGGTAATCAATGTTATCATTTTCTAATGTATCAGTATCATTTTTACTTGCTCTATTTCTAAATAATGTGACCAATTTATCTACTAATGGTTTCCATCGATTCTGCACTTGTAAATTTCACAAAGAAAGTTGGAGGTCCCAATTGTTGTATTATTGCAAATATAATTTTTGTAATTTGTTCCAAATGATCAGGAGATATGCGAATCTTTTTGAAATATTTGTATCCAATATTAGATTTCAATAATCTTTCCAAACTTGCTCGATACTTGACATCACTTGCTAATATTTGTCTCCCTCTTAATTTCCCTTTTCTTATCCGCACCCATATGCAAGAGAGCACTTTATCAATAATTATTCACATTGTCTTGAAAAAAAAATTTGTTGTGTGAAATGAGAAGTCACCACTTTCTTGCAACAATTCCCATTGCACTATTTTTTGGTATCTAAATCTACTTGTGATGTCATCTTCACATCCATCACCATAGAATAATGTTGGAAAGTTCATTTCTTCTACATATTTGTCCTTAAAAATCCCAAGTGGTCATTATCCTTCAGTAGGTGCAAGTTTGAAAATCTTGTATTGCAAATCGTAAATGTGTTGTGACTCTATTAATCCGTGTATCAATGTTTCAATGGGTGCTTCATTGTTTACATCACTGTTTATATCACTTTCATTGTCACTATTTGCATTTTGTATGATATTTTCATTATTTTCTTGTAAACTATGGGTCCAATTCTCATTTATACAAATTTTCTTAGCCTTATATAGACTTCTAGAACATAGTTCGTTCAATGCTTTCATGACAATAATTTGATGTACTTTACCAGTTTGATATGCATTTTTGTATTGCAATCATCTTTTCAATGAAACTATAATTGTCATCATATCACTTAGATATTGTGGCAATGTTTTTTTCTCAATGTCCATATGAACTGGTACATTGATAATTGATCTTGTTAGGCCAATTTGCAATCACTTGTATCCCCATTGTCTGATTTGTGCAAATGCAATTCTTAGTGACACACGTCTTTATTCTAAATCTGAAAGTGTATTTACAGTTGGTAATGGATTGTTACATCTTATTTGTTCAAGTGTTGCAAATTGTGGAAGCTTTCAATTTTGAAGTTCTCTTTTGCCAGAAACACATATGTTTTCATTGCTAAAGATCCTATTGTTCAATGTCAAATTTATGTGCTTTTCTTGTAGTTCTCTAGTGAATCACATGATAGTTTTTGCACAATGCAATTTGGTACAAACTGCACATGTATTCCTAGGTGTTCCTTGGACTTGTTTCATATAAATATATTTTGCATCTTTCTTGCTTGGATGGATTTGTATGCTCATTATACCTTTTTTATTGTTTCCGATGTTGCATAGTATTTGTTTTAATCCAAGAAGTGTCATTCTTGTCTTCTTATTAGAAGATGATTTTCTATATGCAAATTTCATAGGTTCGTCATGTGCATGTCTATTTGTTTCAGAAACATTATTAGATATTTCATTGCATTACTTTTTGTATGCATGAATTGTTTTATTTGTGATAAATAAGCCTACGACACTTATTTGGACTCATTTGTTGTGAATCAAATGTTATATCAGATTCAATATTACTATCCGAGAAATAGATTGCTTCATTTCTAGTAGGTGCTTACAAGGCAATACATTATCATTATTGCATATGTCATTGCATTTGTGTCCCATATGTATGAATTGTTTTATTTTGTGATAACTAAGACTAGGACACTTAGTTGGACTCAGTTGTTGTGAGTCAAATGCTATATGTTATCATTTTTGCATATGTCATTGTATTTGCATCTTGTATGTATGACTTGTTTTGTTTTGTGATAACTAAACCTAGGACACTTAATTGGACTCAGTTGTTATGAGTCAAATGATATCTTAGATTCAATGTTGTTGTTCAAATGTATCTAAGAAAGATATTTCTTTGTTTCTAGTAGATGCTTATGAGGCAATATGTTATCATTGTTGCATATGTCATTGCATTTGCCTCTTGTACATATGAATTTATTCATTTTGTGATAACTAAGCTTATGACACTTAGTCAATTGTTGTAAAGAGATGCCATTTCAAATTGATTGTTGTTATTGATATGTATGCAAGAAGTAGGTTGTTGATTTTCTAGTACATGCTTATGGAACAATATGTTATCATTGTTATGTACATGACTACATTTTCTTCTTGTATGTATGAATTGCTTCATTTTGTGATAACTGATCCTACGACACTTAGTTGGACGCACTTGTTGTAAATGAGATGCTATCTCAAATTAAATATCATTGTTAAAATGTACTTGAGATATAGATTGTTGTTTTTCTAGTATACGCTTATGATGCAACCGATTACCATCTTCTTTTGCTCCCATGTACGCTTTGTGAGAATTCGTGTCGAATTTTTCATTAGCAATTGTAGATTTTGTTACTAATGCATATTGCAAAAATTTATTGCTATCATATTGTTTTTGTATCATTGGCTCATAATGGATGTGTAATGTATCTGTTTTGAATGACATGACGTTAACAAGACGATTGCATATCAAATGAGCAAAACTGTAACAACAAAAAAAAAATAGTGATGGAGGACCATATTTGGATGTTCACTTTGAATCTGACATATATCCATTGCAAACAGAATGGTACACCCTCTATTTCCCCCTTTTCATATGGCATTTCCATATTTATGAGATATTGTTGCCAGTTCCTACTCATTGTATATTGTATCACATCAACTATCAGTTATTGTTCTAAACAATGCAATGCTTGTTGATTTTTATGCATAAGTGCATTTCAAAAACATTGTTCAATGTAAAGTTGCAAACATTATGCATTGAATTATGTTGCTACTAAATATAAAATTTCATTAAAGAGGTTTTCGCCGCAATAAGATTTCATTTGTTTTTCCATTGTTAATTCATTTAAAATCATATTATGTGAAATATGCATCCAATGGTTTTGAATATCTTTGCAGACAGATGAAAAGTAGATATTAGATTGTTCAGAAATGGTTCACAATGACCACTAATAGGATTTGCATCATGGAAGAGGATGCAATATGGAATTGTATTTTCATGTTGATAAAAATAAAATATATCGTCTTTCTTGTTAATGAACAAACTGCAATTGATATATTTAGCTATTTAGCTAACCAACGTATGCAAAATGTATCCCCGCATAGCCCTCGTTCATACACCTTTATATTTGTAGATGCAGAACAACACATTTTACAAAGATATGTATCAATATCATTAATTCCATGTAACTTTTATAGAAAATCAGATGCTAGTTCATATTAACATGACTCTATTGCTTCAACATCATTATTGTTTAAGAAAAATAGTAAATGTTCTATTAACCCATTTCATAGCTAATTTGAAGTATATAAAAATGTAGAAGCACTTCAAATGAGTCAAATAAACAATCCCCTACAGTAGATGTAAATGCATCTAGTCTAAAGAGACGATTGCTTTTTAATACGCAATCAATGTTATTAGGCACAATGCATTTTAATTTCAATTTGTAACTTTCAACATCTATTATTTCTTCCATCATTTACAACTACTTACCAGAGTTTCCCTGTGCAATTGTCTTCATAGAAACTCAATTACCTTAGCAAATTTTTCTATTACTCCTATCTACATATTTCCATAAAATATTGATAAGATGAGAAAATAATGAAGATGATTGTTTCCAAATATATATATATATAAAGAAAAGGCTCCAACATTGTGTCAACAAATAAATATCAAATTGCTAATAGCAAGTTATTTTTAGAAATTAAAAAGGAATTAAAAACAAAAAAATTGCTTTGGAAAGCAATAGAACTTGATAAAGAAAGCACTTGAAAGACATAATGAAGATGGAAAGTAGTCTTTACTTGCATAACAAAATGAATGCATTAAAAATGCTTCGAAGAATTGAAAGAAGGATAAAACAAATTGCTAACATATTTATGTGAGCTTGAAATGACAAAAGGCGCATTAGATAAAGATACATAATTTTTTGTCTAGAAGCAACTTCTTACCTAAGAAATTTCTAATATTTATCTCATTCCACCAGACATAACTTGGGTCCAGCTACAATATGCATATTTCACTCAAGTTTCAACGATGCTTTAAACATAGGCCACAACTGATAATGCACATATCTCCAAAGGCAAGAATGGTTTGTACATCTTGGCAAAGGACAAGCTTCTAAAGCCTACTTGACCTGAGAAAGGGCTTTGAAGGATTATGAGAGAATGAGATGTAACCGATAAAGAGGTAGAAATGTTATGCCATATATTTCAATGGTAGAGGAAGGAATCATCATTCAGCAAGAGTAAGGAAATGAAGAGAAATGTGTTTGAAGCTTCTAGTTTAAGCTAATCCCAAAACAATCTAGTTGCTATGGCTCATATCCAATATTTTTGCAATGAGAAAGAGAATAAATGAAAATGGAAACAAAGCTAGCTAAGAAATCTTCCTTGAAGCTACCCTATTGGGAAATTGTAAGCAAGGATAGTTTAGTAACTTCAAGGATGGTATCAACACACTTGCAATAGAAATACATACAAGAAATGAAACTTGAAAAGGAGAGAAAGCATGCAAGAAGGATATTGCCACAACGTACACAAGGTATATTCTTTGTTGTATCATCTATATAGAACTACAAAATTGTTGGAGAGTGCATAAAATGACATCTTGGGCTGCAACCCCCTTGAGAGGGGCAATCCATGTGACCAAGATATATTTTCTATTAATATCCTCTATGGTAATCCCAGTTGTCTCCTACATATTAGGGAAGAGTTGGCGAGGAGCATCTAAAGAGTACCTAAACTAGGGAATATCATACATCAATATGCCAACTCACAATAGAAAATAGGAAACCTAGAAGAAACAACACCACATTTCCCTCAAGGTACAAAGTCTTAAAGATCATAAAGTTGATGAAAAACATCAAGACAATATTAATCAAGGTCTGGAAATGGTTCCATCTAATGAAAATGATGAGTTGGAACCTTATGTAGGAAATCATGCTATGGTTCCATATGAAGGGCCATTTGATCCTTTGAAAAAGTAAAAGCATAGACCATGAGTTGACTTGGATATTGAGACAAGCATAAAAACACAAACCTGAGAACCTGAAGAAATATACATGTGTGATTTCCTTCAAACCATTGAGCGCTGAAATTATTTTAAGAAATTCCTTTCAACAAGATAATACATCACCACAAGCATGGTGGTGTAAATAAATTCTAACGTTTCAAATGGCCTATTTTAGCTGCCTTGCTCGAATCAGAAAGGGGCGGTGATCGGAAATTTTCTTCCTGTTCTCTTTAATTAACAAGTTCCAATGTTATCAAAGAAATTAGTTTTCTTTACAATCATTTTTTGAGTTTTCAAATCTTTGGAAATATGTTCTTCAAGATTAGAAACAATGTGCAATTAGAAACAATTAATTTCGTTGACTAGAAGTGTAACATGGTAGAAAGAAAAATGAGTAGTTAGCTAGTATCATAATTGGTTCAACTTGTACGAGCATGCAAATAAGGGCTCTGATAAATGAATTTTCCTTAGCGCATTGTCTTGTGAAGATAAAAAGTACAACTTTGTTTTTGAATTTGTAATAATTTCTGGGGTTTTTATTGTAAAATATTTTCTTGTTGGAAAGAAAATTTAGAGACATCATAAATGATGAATTTTAATGAAAATTGATTTATAAGTGAATATTGTAATTTTTATTTATAATTAAGAAACATAACTAAGGAGCAATCCACTTCCAACACTAAGGATGGAGGTTAAATAAGTTAACCTTGCAAGCTACAAAGCTATTATGATTAGGCCAATCTTTGCTAAATTATAAAATTTTGGATGTCTAGTTCAATCTTTTTGAAATCATAAAACTCTTGAAGTTTAGAAGGAAAGTGAATGACAAAGACTTTTGTAAATAACTCAGGGGTGTTTTTCAATATAGATAGAGAATAGAAAAATATTTTTTCTGCAATCACAATGCCATTTCTTATGGAATATTACTTATTTCCATCAAACCATTTTGATTTTATCTTTATTTATTATATTACTTCATGCCATCAACCCATTTGTCTTCATCTTTATTTGTAACGGGCAAGAAATTCCTGAATTCATACCACATGGTTGACATGCCATAGAAAATTAGTCCTCCAGTATAGAGTATAGAGAATAAACAATATTCAATGTCTTTTGTGCAAGAAAAATGCCATTCCTGAAGTCATAGTGGTTGAGGTGCCATTGCAAGTTATTCTCTGAGTATGGAGAAGAAATAGTATTCAATGTCAAAGTCATACTACATGGCTGATATGCCATGGAATTTTAGTCTATAATAAATAGTATTCAATGTCTTTTATGAAAATTACAAACCATTTCTCAAAAAATATTACTTTATGCGATTGGCCCACTTTGTCTTTATCTTTATTTGTGAGTAGTAAGACCTTACATAACTGAGATGCCAAAGAAAATGATCTTTGAATGCGAAATTTGTGAAGTGATACCACATGGATGAGATGCCATAGCTAATTATGTTCAAATGGCTAATCTTAATGAATAAATCATTATCATATACCATTCCAAAAACTTTCATCGTTATTCCACTCATGTCCAAGTGGTGGAGGCTCTTGCTTCTTTGGTTCACTCATGGAAACACAACACAATCGATGTGAAGACAATTATCAATCTTAATGATCATTCATAGCAGGATGGATATGTGTGATTTCAACAATTATGTAGCCATCATACCAGGCTATAAAGTCTCTCAGCTTGAAAATCAAACTATGTTGCAAGTTGGTGTGGCCTGGCCCAAACATAGTAAAATACCTAAATAATTTTGACTATTTATAAACCTTTGAATCACAATTTCTTAACCAAAATCACAAGTTTTTAACCAAATGCTAATTTCTCCAATGATAAACAAAATAACAAACCAAAAAAAAGACACCCCAAAGTTACATGAAAAGTGCTTATATTCATTTTAAAACTCGGAAATAAGTTAGCCTTTTAAGCTATACGAAAATATTATGATTAACTCAGTTTTTGTTAAATCATAATTTTTTTAATGTTTATCTCATTCTTTCTCAAATCATAAAACTCTTGATAATTGGAAAGAAAATTAGTGATACAGACTTCTGTGTATAAGTCAGTTGTTTTTCTCAGAATAAATGATAACTAGTATTCAAGTTTACTATGCAATTACAATCCCATCTGTCAAGGAATATTACTTCATGTAGGTCTTACTACATGGATGGAAATAAAATTAGTGATATCGAATTTTGTAAGTAAGTCAATTGTTTTTCTCAGTATAAATGATAACTAGTATTCAATGTTTATTGTGCATTTACAATGCCATTTGTCAAGGAATATTACTTCATGTGCCACAGAAAATAGAAATTTGTGGAGTCATACTACATAGTTGATATGGCATAAAAAATTATCTTTTAATGGGAAATTTGTGAAGTCATACCACATGGTTGAAATGCTGTTATATAAATGTTAACATGAGATTTTTCCAACTCAATTCAAATTACACAGATCTCAAGCTCATGCGAAATAGAAACCAAGGAATTATAAAATATTGGATTTTAAATCTTCATACTACTGACACTAGAGTTTGAACACAAGACATCCAAAAAAATTCATGATGGTGTCTATATTACAATCAACGAGTTGTAACAATTATGCCATCTGTATGAGTTCACTTGTGCCATTGCTATAGATAACCAAATCAATAAGCAAGTTATACTACATATATGTGAAGGATAAAGTAAACTAATTTTAACCAACTCTTACATAAATAAATGTGCTCTAAGTACCTGTCATACCTATTTAGGTAGCTTGAAATAATTTATTTAAATTATTTAGCCTAACCTATATTTTTTCAATACAAGATACCACAATAACTATAATCACTTCATCCATAAAAAAACTCATATCTATGTTTATAAAAAAATGCTAAAATATTAAGATTACTAACATACCTCGAAAGCCTTATTTAGTAAGAGACACACATGGGCCAACACTCCATGACCTGCCAAAAGAAATCTTAAAATGAGAAGACATAACATGGAAACGAAGGCACATAGGGGGCTTACGAATATCCAAACAAGAAAATACCATTTCATTCTCATTTTTCAGAATCACACCCAACTTCTCTTTTAAATTTACTGAGAAAGACTTGTACAACTCGTTTCGCAAAATCTTCCCAGTGTCTTGCAACGCAAGTCATCTGTTATGCTCAAAATCACACCCCTTGATTTTACCTTCAATGTAATCATGGATAGGATACAACTCTCCTAGATATATACTTTTTAGAAGATTCAGGCACATTGTCACCTATATAAATAAAAATTAGGGTTCTTCTTTTTTCCCACATGTGAAAATAAATCAATCACCACAGAAGAAACAGGAATAGGAAATCAAAGTAGTTATTTTCACAATCAAATTAATTGTGTCTCTTGGAACTTTATGTATTTTGTTATGTTTCAAATCATAATGGTGTTGCCTCTATTACAAAGTTTTGAGTGTTCAAGGACCGAATGAGCGTGTAATCAGTTTCCCCGGGTGATGAAGGCTTGAAATGTGATTAGAGACAAGGTAATCAAGACCATAGGCTATTTACCATACAACATGGAAATAAATATTGATCAACCATGTGGAGAAATAACTTAAATAAGCACTCTTATCTCATGACTATAAATGGTTGTTATTCATTCAGGTAGGGATTCAAGACTTTGTAAATTAGAAGGTCAAAGTTGTAAAAAATTGAAACTACCAAAGATAAATTTTGAGGTGCATAGAGAAATTTCACGATATACAAATGTTTTACCATTTATGACACTTTTATTGACAACTGACCAAAAAAGAGGTTCAGGGCAAGGGAATTGATTCACCTATGGTTGCATGGCATCTTACCCCGCCTGCATCGTACATGACTCTTGGGAACAAGATCCCCCAAGGACAGTTTTGGGGCTAAAAGCCCATGTTTTGGGTCAAATTTTGTAATAAAGTTGTAAAGTATCTGCATTTTGTGGTCGTGGAGCACAAAGGTGTCATAAGTCATAAAGGGTTGTCCGCCCTTATTTTGTAAAGTGTAAAAGTCAGCTGTAAAGACCTACCCATGGTTCGCGGACCATGGGAATGTATAAAAAGAGCTAAGTAAGTAAGCTCTAAGAGAGTAATAAGTACTAAAAGAAGTAAGAAGTCTTGAGAAATAAAGAGATAATTCTAAGTTTCAGTTCTTAGTGTAGGTATAGGCTCTGCAGCTGAGTGTGCAGTGCGGATATAGCCTGTGATCATCTAAAGATATCAATAACGAGAAGTATTCTACAAATTTTGTGTCTTTGTTTCCTGTTAATGCATCTTGTCATATTGTGTATGAATTTCATTTATGATGCTTATGTGATGCGCAAATGTATGTAATTATGTTGGATAATTGAATGCAAGTAAGGATCTCTGTTTACGCGGTGCTAACTATGATTGGTTAATAAGATAAGTAAGACACCTAAGCTAGTTTGGGAATCTGCACAATATGCTACCCTAGTAGTGCAAAAGTGCTCGAATCGTAGGTTAGGGCTACGCGAAGGTCAATCGTACCCCTTCACAGAGGTACCGAAGGGAAAAATAAAGGGCTAGACAGACAGAGCCCTAAAACTTAACGACCTGTGTGAAAACCAGAACAGAAGGAATAAGCCAACATCATGACCATATCAAGGTGTGGAAACATGGTTCCATCATTCCCCCCATACTGCCTCAGGTGAGACTTCAGTCTGTGCTCCGTGGGCTGATGCCTAAAGGGCTAGTAGTGTAGGGATTTGTTTGGCTAACTAATGATGAACCTGGGTGAGGCCCCATGCAACCAATAAATGGTTCTGTTGCCGGGGCTAGGATCTGCATAAGATATGTGTGATGTCGTATCACTGGAATCCAACTAAGAAAGAGATCAGAGACTAGTTGGATAGGAAGATCCACGAATTCACGGCACAGGAGAACATAAACCTATGACTGATAAAGGAACAGTGGCTGGACATGTACCTATATACAAAAATCCATGAGATCTTTTTCTGTTCCTTTCCGATTGAGCTATACGAGTGGATTGCAAAGTTAGTAGATAGCCAAGGAAAGTGGAGACTTGTCGATCCTATTGTTTGAACCCCAAAGTTAATACAAATATTGGAAGCATCTGAGGATAAGATCGTCTATTGTTGATCATTGGCTCGATCGTATCATAGGAGGATTTGTGACTAAATTCGCAGTCGATACCTCAATCAGGTACAATGAGGCAGAGCAACACTTTTTCAAGGGTCGATGAGGTAAGTACTTGAAGTCTTTGAATACCTAGATTAAGATGTTATTGTGCAAAAAATGAGTTATGCAGCTACCTTGATGTTCAAAGCTACGCAAAGCAGAAAGACTTACAGGAATGAAGGGAGAAAGGGTCCTTAATATAGTCCATTGATTTCACCTCCATTGGGTGATGAAGAGGGAGTAACGCGGGCTTCTCTGCGAAGTATTATTTAGTTAATAAGACAAGGATTCCCATGACTGCCACCTACACCCATACCACCTCCAACTTCACCACCATCACCTGCGACTTCACCCATACCACCTCCACCTCCACCGCAGTTCAGTATGGCAAATTCAATGTAGCTACCTTTGTTTAAAGGCTTGGGAAATGAGGACCTGGACTAGTTCTGGTTTGTCGTAAAAGCCATGTGGGAAGCTCAATGTGTCACGGATGATCACTTGAAGAAGGCAACATTGGTTAGTGCTTTGCAGGATCATGTGCTAACCTGGTACATCAAGTACTCTAATGATAACCCAAACACTGGGGTGGTGGACATCCAGACCGCGCTGAATAGAGAATTCAATAGGCCTAAATCTGAGGCACAGTGGATTGTGGGGTTCAAATAAATCGCGATGAAACCATGCAAGACACATTGGGAATTAGATCAGAGGTGGAAGTTTAAAATCCATGAAGCTAATATGAACTTAACATATGGACAGCACCGTGAATCGTTCATGGCTTCGCTCTTACCAAACCTAAGGGTTGTGTTGTCACAACAGAAGAGAATGACTCAGGCAGAGGCCTTGGATATTGTGATGAGACTGCATGAAACACCAATGTAGGATCAGAATCTGGGGGTTCAGCGGATCCATGTGCAGTTGCAAAATCCTTGCCTTGAGATGCAATGTTTGAAGCAGGACATAACAATTTGACCAAAGGTGCGTGAAGAAGTATGGTGCCTGAAATGCAAGGGTCAAGGGCATGGAAAAGACAATTACCTAGTCTTTGCGAACTACATTGTAGGAGGGGGACCGATGTGTTTGAGGTCGGAATCCCAAGTAGGACCAAGCATGGGGCTTGCGTTGTGGTGCGCTATATGTCAGGTAGCAAGAAAACATACGATAGATAACTGTCATTTACTGCAGAAGTTTGTAAAAACAATGCAACAACTGTTCTACAACTTCTGTAGGTCGATAGGGCATGATGAGTGCAACTGCAGAAGTTATGAATTGATGATGGACAGAACACCCACCTATAGGGTTCAGGCAGACACACAACCCCCTGACCAGAGTTTAGGGATGGAGCGAACAGGCTTTCAAGGGTGCGGATGAGGCCGAGTTGGAGGAGGACCTGGTAGAGGTTGGGGACAACTAATCTGCTACAATTATGGAGGACTAGGAAACTACGCCTGTGATTTCACTAACCCCACGCATCTGTCATGCAAATATTGCACTGTGTTTGATCATGAAACATAGGACTGTCCTACGCTGATAGTGTGGATACGCGATAAAGGTGTGCTACCACCTCAGCTGACTCAGAACCTACTGATGATGAGGTCTGAGCCTCGCGAAGAAGATTCGAATGTGAATATAGTGCTCCGAAGTGGAATTGTAATAGGGGATGATAAGGGGAAATAGCCTGAAGACAGCACATGGGTTTGCAAATCTTTGGTGAAAGAAGTTGAATTTGATTTGGAGCATGCAGGCGAAACGTTCATGGAAGCAAAGAAGAGCTTCGATGAGGCCTCCACCTCAGGAAGCAAGGATAAGCCTGACCAAGAGATGGACCCTTCTATGCTTACAACCTTCCTAGAGACCTGCATGAATTTGTTGCGCGATAGATAGGCTGTGAAGGGATTATGGGAGCTTATAAATAGATGCACCGGAAACACTCCGAGTGAACCGTGCGTGGTATGAAAGATTAGTAACCATAAACCAAGGAAAGGATGAGAGATGAGGCTAACTGCGCAGACAGGGGAGGATGAAATGGATCAGGTTATTTTGGATCTAGGGTCAAACGCAAATGTTTTACTAAAGAATACTTGGGAACGGATGGGAATACCCGTGCTTCAGTGGTCTCTGATTCAGCTAAGGATGATAAATCAACAAAAGATCATCCCCATGGGGAAGCTGTAAGGGGTGACTGTAGATATTGAAGGTGTGAGCGCATTGACTGACTTTGAAGTAATAGAAATTGTGGATGATAGCAACCCCTACCCTTCGCTCCTTGGCATTGATTGGGCTACTGATATGAATGGGGTAATCAACCTAAAGAAGCGAAAGATGATATTTGAGAAGAAATCGCTCCGCATAATAGTACCCCTAGATCTTTCTGAAGGATCACGCTATACTAAACTAGTCTGTGATTATGAGAGAGATGACGATCTAGACTATATCTATAAGATAACAGCATGAGACCAAGATTGGGTGAATCCAACAGCAGATGGATGAATTACATGGGATTGCGAAAGTTCCTGCACCTCGAATTCTGATGAAGAATTAGAGCTCCTGCAGAATTGGTTACATGAAGTAACCACACTGAGCTGTAACATGATGACCCAGTCACTACGCACTATGTCATCAGAGGTAAGACATCTACCCACTTATGATGTCCTCAATGATGTGGATGTATTTTTGGATGCATTTGAGAGGGAGGTACCAAAAAAGCAACGCTTCCAGGCTTTGGACTGGGCACTGCGTGCTACGCCTGCAAGGTGGTGGGGTACGCACAAGGGTAGCTTTGATGATTGGTGAGAATGTAGGAGGATGATGAGAACACACTTTGGTAAGACGAAGATATGAATGACTGACAAGTATGATAGGAATGATGATCCGCACACTTGGCCAAATGGGCACAAGCTTATGGAGCGAAGCCCTAACCTGAATGGGTGCACTTGTTCTATCACACCCTAGATGTCATCCCAATGAATTGGTACTTAGAAATAGAGCTCCACCATGGTATAGGTGAATGGGATATTTTGTTCAAAGGATTCATAATGACATTCAGCTTTGAAGACAGGTTTGACTATATTGACGAGGTGCTACAAGAAGTGAAAGCAACAATCTTTAGGATACTGCAAGATCCTTTGGACCTGATTCAACCCGATTGGACTACTCAACTAAGTCACACACTAGAATTATATAACATGATCGCTGAAGAAGAAGATGAGGATCCATGAAAGATTAACATCCTGGAAACAGAAGTTCACCGCGAGGTTGAAGGAGCACAGATTGAGAATCCTGATATAATCGCGCCAATGAAAACGAAACAAGTAAATATTGGTACAGAGGAAGAACCCAAATTCACGAAGATTGGAGATTACTGGGATGATGCGATGGTGGATAAGGTAACTGAATTGCTTTGTGAATACTAGGATTTATTCCCTACCAAGTTTATGGATCTAAAAGGGATAATAGGAGGCCTGGGTGTTATGAAGATCACTTTGAAAACCAACGCGAAGCTGGTTAAGCAAAAACCTTCCTCTCAAACCGAAGTATAAGGAGAAGGTTTGCTTAGAGCTAGACAAGATGCTCGCAGTAGGCATCATTGAGCTTGTAGAAGAATCTAATTAGGTAAGCCCAATGGTGGTACAGGAAAAGAATCAGAAGGATGAAATAAGGATATGCGTAGATCTCACGAAGTTGAATAACGCTTGCGTACATGATCCTTTCCCGACTCTATTCATTGATGAAGTGTTGGACAATGTAGGTGGCTAGGAAGCATATTCCTTCACTGATGGGTTCTTTGAGTACCATTAGATCAAAATTGCACCAGAGGATAGGATCAAGACGACCTTCACGACTAAGTGGGGGTGTTTTCAGTACACTATAAATCCTTTTGGATTGAAGAATGCGCTTGCGATTTTCTCACACGTAGTCATTGCGTTGTTCAAGGAATTTATTCATAAGTTCCTCGAAGTGGACTTTGATGATTGGACTGTGCTTGGGCTGGTGAAACACCATGTGGCAAGTTTGTGCCTGATGCTAGATACCTATCAAAGATACCAGAGCATGCTCAATTTGAAGAAATGTTTGTTTTGTGTTCCTTTTGGGACTCTGTTGGGTCATGTGGTTTGTAGATAGGGATTGATGGTAGATCCCGCGAAGATCACAGTGATACTTAATTTGGAAGCGTTGAGGAGTGTGAAATAGCTATGCGATACCTTAGGACATACTAGATATTACAAAAAGTTTCTCAAAGGCTATGCACAAATCACCATGCCTATGGAAAAGTTGTGAAAAAGGATGTCACATTCTGCTGGAACAAGGACTGTAAGAAAAGCTTGGATGTATTGAAAGAAAAGATGGTCATCGTGTCGATTCTAGTCTTCCCGGATTGGAAGAAGGAGTTTCATGTACATGTCGAGGCATCATGTATAGCGTTGGGAGTAGTACTGACACAGGCTGGAAGAGAAGACTTGGACCATCCTATAGCGTTCGCAAGCAAAAGGTTATCCAAGGCAGGGAAGAACTATTCCACCATTGAGCGCGAAGGGTTAGCCATCGTATACGCGCTCCAAAAGTTTAGACACTATTTGTTGGGTGGCCATTTTAAGATGTATACGGATCATTCCACATTGAAATACTTGGTCAATAAGCCTGTGTTAGGGGGAAGAACCTACAGGTGGTTGTTATTGTTCCAAGAGTATGATTTTGAAGTTATTGTGAAACCTAGACAACTGAACACGAGACCAGACCATCTGTTGCGCATCAAAATAGGGGAAGAGCCCACTAATTGGGAGGAGGGATTTCCTGACGCACAGCTATTTGTAGTGCACATCGTGTTGTCATTTTGAAGATAGAATACACTTCCTAATAATAGGAACTGCCCCAGAAAGATACACTGTCGAGAAGAAGGAGTTAGTAGTGCACGCGACAGATTTTTCTGTCATTGCTGGGCATCTGTACAAAATGGAGTTTGATGAAATATTGTGACGATATGGACCAGAGTTTGAGAGGAGCAATATCCTTGTGGATGCTCATTGGGGCACTGTGGAAGGACATTATGCAGGGAGAGCGACCGTGCAGAATATTCTATGTGTAGGGTTGTGGTGGCCAACCCTCCATCAAGATTCAAAAGCTTACTTCAAAGCGTGTGATTTATGTCAAAGGACTAGTAGGCCATCGCGGAGGGATGAGCTACCTCTGAATCCACAGATGATGTTACAAACCTTTGAGAAATGGGCAATAGATTTTGTGGGACCCATTCAGCCCCAAGGGAAGAAGAAGGGAACGAGGTACATTATCACCGTGATGGAGTATTTGACTCGATGGGCGGAGGCACAACCTGTAAAGGATTATACAGGCGTGACAGCTATAAAGTTCCTCTTTGAGTATGTATTGACACAATTTGGGTGTCCAAAGATTTTGATGAGTGATCGTGGTACACACTTTTTGAATGAGACAATTAGCGCGCTGACAGAGGAATTTCAGGTATATCACCATAAAAGCACACCTTATCACCTGTAGGCTAATGGGATGGTGGAAGCATTCAATAAAGTGCTAGAAAATGTGTTGGCTAAGGTTTTCAATGCTCAGCGAAGTGATTGGGACCCACGCATACCCGCAGTACTATGGGCCTACCAAACAACATGCAAGAAGTTGACTGGACAAACACCCTTTAGGCTTGTATTTGGTGTTGAAGCAGTGATGCCCATGGAATACATTGTGCCTAGTTTGCAAATAGCAGCACTCATGGGTATGACAGATCGCGGAGACCTAGAGGAGAGGCTCGTGTAGCTGGCTGAGCTTGACGAAGAAATATTTCTAGCTGGATTTCACCAATAGGTCCAAAAGCAGTGCAAAAAAGCATGGCATGATCGGCACATTAAGTTGCACACCTTTTAAGGGAAATGACCTGGTTTTGTAATATGACAACAAGTTTAATAAAATTCCAGGGAAATTTAGAATGCACTGGTTAGGGCCCTATGTCATTAAGGATATTACCAACGGTGGAGTAGTTCAGTTGGTCAAATTGAATGGAGATCCCTTCCTAGGAAAGGTGAATGGCAGTCGATTGAAGCCATACGCCGGTGGTCTAGACATGTGGCTATATGAAGTGATCTGATAATCACCCTATGAGTGATCTGAGTTAAGAATTATTAAATGGAGGTATTACGGACTCGTGTGTTGGTGTGTGTCTAGGTTATTTAAGCAACGGATCGATCAGATTGCAAATACATAGACACTTGAAAATGGAAGAAAGCAGAGAAACACAGTAAGCAAATATAAGAACACAAGAAATTAATAAGGATTTCACCCTATCCTCCAAGGCTACATCTCTGGTCTAGCTTTTAGTGGTGGCCTTCTTTATTTGTGTCTTAAAGTAGAAAATTACAAATAAGGAGCTCAATATGAGTCTCCTGTCATAGGACAGCTTGGCAGGGTGGTTCTTGGATTCCCCAAGCCACTAGAGTACACAGACTCTTGTCCTTACTAGCTTTTCGACCTCTCGAGTCTACAATGGAAGGAGCCTAATGTGGTGCTCAGTCCTGATAGATACCCTTTAGGGATGGCTCGAATTTCTCAAGTCCTCTGGGGCTCGACACTGCCTTTGGTTAGCTCGGTCCTTAGTCTTCTTACTGCTTTTTACTCTCTCTATCTGCTCTCTGTGTTCTTCCGTGTGTGTGTGTCCCTTCTGCTGGTCTATGCATGGCTTTAAAGCCACTCGAGCTCATGGTTGTTTGATTCCTCTTCTAACTCCGCCAGATCGCCTGCTATAGCTTCGCTTGGAGTTCCCTGTCTCATGTCATCATCAGACTCACAAGGAGTGGCCACTTGTCCTCCTGCAAATTGTGCTAGCTTGCTTCATCAGTTCAGTTCTTTAGTTACATCGTGGAATGAGTCATCTACCACCTTGGTGATCAAAGAAAACCTCAAATTATTTTAAATCATGACTTAATCCCCTATTACATCCGGTCTTACCATCAGGCGCGATATCAACTGTAAGATCTGAATCCCCCAGATCCAACGCCATCCACTCATTTCGCGCGGTTTACTTGCTCGACCGTTAGCATGCAATGAAAGGTGGTTTTCTCTCTCCTCCACTTGCCACACATCGGGCACTGAGTGGAATCGCTCTGTTTCACCAAATCTGCTTATCGCCCAAGGATGCCCCCAATGAATACCACCAATTTTTAGAGTGTAGGTCCTGCCTTAGCCTTTAGCCTTTTTCCCCACGGTTTTCCCGGCTCCCATGCGACCAAGCGCTCAAGGCCCCTCCTTTTCGAGGTTTTTTTGCCAGCATAGCACCTAATCGTACATCAAAAACTCCCTCTATTTCCCGATCCGGGGTTCCCAGGGGCTAATTTCACCTCCTGCGCAGTCGCCATGGGCCTTGGTCAGCGCGCTTTGATCGAGGTCCTCGTCGTTCCATGCTAGCTGCCAACTGCCACTGGTTTAGAGGTGTTTTTTATTGTTGCTCTTAATTCTTTGAAGTCTGTCCCGACCTGGTACAGCCATGGTTCTTTTGATTATTATTATGGATCCAATTTGGATCACGGCCTTCCCAATGAAAAGCTTTTGGACCACCAAAAGTTGGTTTTTCAAGCATCGACTGAGGGTACTGCTATCTCACTTGTCCAATCGCAATCCATTTTGCATTGCTTGGCTTCAAACCTTTGAGTCCAATTCTGAGGTACTCAACATCTCCTCTGCGCGTTTTCCTCACCTTCCTGTCCAAGACTGTGTCTTCCTAAAATTCATTCAAATATTCAAGTAGCAGGTCATCAATATAAGGCAATTGACTTTTCTCTTCAGGATCCTCAATCATTGAATGTTCAAATAATCTCAAGCAATCTACATTTATGACTGAGTAGATGTGCATGTAAGCTGGTAGATCAAGGCAAAAAGCATTTTCGCCAATCCTCTCAAGTATCTTGAAGGGTCCATACCTGATAGGCTTTAGCTTTTTACCTTCACCTTGCATCTTGTCCTTGCTGATGTACAGCCAGACCTGGTCACCAACTTGGAAGCTATGCTCCACCCAATGCTTTTCATGCCTTGCCTTATATTTGGCTTGGCTCTTTTTCAACTATTCCTGTACTGCCTGGTGGATCTCCTGGATCTATTCAATGAACCTAGTTGCCTTGTACAGATCATTGTGTCCATCAACGGTGGTATCTTTACCAAAGACAAAATCCAAAGGAGACCTTGGTGTGAAACCAAAACAAGTTTCAAAAGGAGATCTCTGTGTAGAAGAATGTTTTGCTCTGTTGTAAGCATGTTGCACATAACACAAGTGTTCATCCCAAAGTTCAGGGTGTTTGTTGCAATATCCTCTGAGTACCAATGTCCCATTAACTACTTCTGTCCGCGACATCGGTTTGTGGATGAAAAATTGTGCTTTTCCTCAGTTGGGTGTCCATCAGCTCCCACAGACTTGACCAAAACTTCCCCACAAATCGGGTGTCTCGATCAGATACAATAGAAGTGGGTAACCCAAAATGAACCCATAAATGTTCAAAGAATAATTTTGCAATTTGTTCAGCTATAATCTATTTATTACAGGGTATCAAAATGCACATTTTGTTGAACCTATTCACAACCACATACAGATAATCATGACCTTTTCTAGACTTAGGTAGTTCCCCAACAAAATCCATGGAAACACTTTCCCAAGGATGAGCAGGAACTGGTAAGGGAGTGTACAAGCCTAGTTTTCTATTGATGGGCTTGCTTTTAGCACACATAGTACACCCGCTTACATATCTAGAAACTGTCTCATTCATTTTTGGCCAATAACAAAACCTTTGCAATTGTGCAACTATTTTACTTACCCCAAAGTGACCTGATACCAGAGAAGTGTGTGCCTCTTTGATTATCTTTACTCTCTCTATTTGTGGAATGCAGAGTTTCCCACAATGATATAAGAGCCGGTCCTTCAAATGATAATCCAGTTCTTCTACCCTTTTGCCTTGACTCAAAGTTGCATATACATCTTTAAAGTCTATATCTTGAGCATATTGTTCAATGTAGCTTTCATGTAGTACAAAATTATGCTTAAGTATAGTAGATGCATTTATAATGGGTCTAGATAACAT